>CAXKVX010000406.1:0-82779 GCA_964058865.1 Eleocharis quinqueflora
TAATTGATTGACATGTTCTTTTTGTTGAATTTTATCAAGGAGTGGAGCACATTGGTGGTGACATGTTTGAGAGTGTACCAACAGGAGATGCTATTATGATGAAGGTCAGTAACATATCAGCAATTTCATATTGTATTGATGTGTACAATTTTTTTGCAAAAACTTATCTAGTATTATATTGAGCTATAAGAAAATTACTGCAGTGGATTCTACATGACTGGAGCGACGAGCATTGCATAAAGCTATTGAAAAATTGTTACAAGGCACTGCCAGACACTGGAAAGGTGATTATACTTGACGCCATTGTTCCTGTGAACCCGGATTCATCGCATTTGGCGAGATGCGTATCCCATGTCGACCTTATCATGTTGGCGAATAACCCAGGCGGCAAAGAGAGAACCGAGCAAGAATTTAGGTCCTTGGCAAAAGCTGCTGGATTTGCAGGATTTGTGCCAAATTATATATCTGCTAATACTTGGGCAATAGAATTAACCAAGTGATGCAAGATGGTTCAAAATACCAGAGCGAGAATCCTATTTATTCATGTGTGTTAATTTGTTGTCATTGTACCAGTATATTTTATAATTGCTGTGTGGTAATATTGTAACATGTAATCAATTATTTTTGTTTGTTGGTTGCCTTACCTGTTGCTGATGGCAATGTGTTATACTTTAAAACAAAAAATTCCACTACTAAATTTGTTCCCTTAATTTTTTTTTCAGTAAAATAAAATTTACTGTGTGAGAAGCATACATTGTTGTTTCTATTAGCTCTTTTTAAGTAAGTTCTAATAGAAACGAAGGAGAATCAAGCCATTCAAAAGCTTATTCTGAAAAAGACCAGTAAATTGTACGACTCTTTATCGGAATCGATTAAAATTATTTTGAAACTAATATTATGCTACGAACACAGAAAATTGTGATCTGTTAGTCTATACATGAGTCTGAATCTGGTGCTCGTAAAAACCGTGCTTGTTTTCCTGCTTGTCTCGATCCGACTGTCACGGACGGCTGTGATTTGATTCAGAGGACAGATGCTTTGACCGTTAGATGAATTTTGAACGGTCCAGATCGAAACAAGCAGAAAAACAAGCAGAAATTTACGAGCAGCAGATCCCGTTCCTCTATACATATACCTCATTGGAAACGTATCGTTGGTCATTAAAGTATGGAATTATTTAGTTACAATATAAATTTGTTTCCATCCACTATTCTATATATGTGAAAAAGACACATGAACGCTCATTCAATTAAACATTGGCAAATATCCCAAGAATGAACAAGAAATTGACGCAACTAATTAAAGAAATAAGGCCCAAGAAACAACAAATAACGCCCAAGAAGCAGAAAAGCTCAGCCAACTAGGAGGGACGGAAGAGGAGCTGTTCTTCTGCCGCGCAACAGCTACGGACGGTTCAGATTTTTTGAGCTGTAAGTTATAGACGGTCCAGATTTGATGCAGGAGGTCTAATAGTATAAAATTTAGTTTGCACGAATCTCGATGTAAATCAAAAGTTGAAATTTACTGCGCAGCACGCAAAGTGTTTTTGCTGCGCGTTATAAGATCTCTTTCCGACTCAAGAAGGCAACCTGTATCCTCTGCGCCTCTAAATCTGGACCGTATATATATACAATATAATTATTATTAAGCAAATTAATAGTCATGCCTCTATGTTTTGCTGATAATTTTCTTGGCTAAATTATTATTCATACATTATTTATTATTAAGCAAATTAATATATGTATAGTTATAATATAATACTATTAAATATTACATATGTTATTTATACACAATATGTTACAAGAAATAATAAATTGATGATATATTGAAGATATAACAAAATTAAAGTATATTCTCAAACCACATTAAGATATAATAACATAAATTAAAGTTCATAAAATCCTCAAATACAAAATATTTTGCAATAATCTCCAAGATAAACATACATATCCAAGTCTCCTAAATAAACATACATATCCAAATGTTTGAGATACACGTACAAACTAATTAATAAGGCATGAAACAAAATTACATAATCTTAAACTAAATAAAAGAACAAGCTTCATCTTCTCCTTGCTAATTACCCGCGATAACGAAATCTCAAGCATTACAAAATTGAAACCAATGTTGTTTTGTGAAATAAATAATACTAGTATTACCTTCGTCGTTTGGGGGTGCAGTGCAGGTGCGCCTGCTGTGTTCCGTTTGTTTGCATTGCCCACAAGTGTATGCTTGTCGATGTGTATTCTCTTCATCCATTTCATTTCTAATCCTTATATGTTGACGTCTCCCCTTCTTAACAGCATACCTTGTCGGGTCCGACACTAGCTTTGGTCGTGGAATTTCAGGCCATGTGTCATAATTGTCGAATGGCTCAAATTCTGGCGTCCATGTTGCCATCAACTCTTGAACGCGATAAACAGGAGATACGCACACATTGCTACTTATGCCCCCTTGAGCACAACATGCTACGATATGAGAACAAGGGATACCTGTTAGTTGCGGTTTTTGACAAGTGCATGTACCCCCGGGCACTTCTAACCGCACTGTATGTATTCTATTCCATTTGATCTTGTTCCCAACGAATCTTTGACCTGTTTGAACCTCATATTTTCGCTCGTTGAAAACATTATTAAGGGATTCCCCCGGGCACTTCTTTGAAAACATTATTAAGGGATTCTGGTCCGTTTGTTGTCATCATCCCCATTCTACGGCCTCATTCATCGAATGAAAGAGCCCATAAGTCAAAACGCGATGCATTGTTCCTTTCAACATCGTTCAGATTCCTATCAATATCCTCAAGCCATGTTGTAGCGTCGGGGCATTTTTCGCGAATACGACTGAGCCTCATTAGAAACTTCCTCTTTTGATTTTGTTTCATTGCTTGCCTCAAGATCTGTGTTAATTTTTTGTTGGTAAATTCTTTAGTGAAATTTTGACATATGTGCCTTGAACAATATCGATGAAAGGCATATCCATCTTGGGTGCTCCAACCCAGGTCTGGCTCACTAAAAACCCGCAAGATACTCTTGTGACGATCAGAGAGTACTGTCACAACTCGTGATCCAACCACTTCCCTACGAACAAATTTCATGAAATCCTCCCAAGATTTGTTGTTCTCGGTATCAACCAACGCGAATGCAAGGGGCACCAACTGATCTTCTGCGTCGAAGCCACATGCAACTAATATCTTCCCCTTATACCGCCCAGACAAATGTGTACCGTCAATTCCTATAATAGGTTTGCAGTGCCTAAAGGCCTGTATTGCCGGACCATATGCCCAACACACTGCTTGAAATAATCTTTCATTTGGATCATTTGTGGGGGCAGTAAACCACTCAATCCCTGTACCTGGGTTTGTTCTTTGTATGGCATTAAGTAAGGGCACGATTAAATCATAAGCTTGCCTCCAACCTCCGAACAATTGCGCGATTGCGATCTCTTTTGCACGCCAACACTTGAGATAAGGAGCCTTGAAATTATATCTCTGCGGACCTTGCCTTGTATTAATAATAAAAGCATCATCACTTGGCCTTCTTGATGCATACAACCTCTAATTGCAATTTTGGTCGGTGCACTCGATTGTATACACGCTTTTATTGGACTTTCTCTTCTTAAACGTGCGGTTCGATTTGATGTGAAAATCATGCACAACCCATTTTAGATGATCCTTTGACCGAAAACATTGTCCCACTGCCAAACCATCTTCTGTGACATACCCTTCGTCGTCAAAGTAATTGCCATCACCAATTATATCGATGATTGCATTAATATTATTCCACGAAGCTATTGGATGAGAATCAGTTTGGTCCCGTAATGGCCATGTTGTCATGGTCAGAGAAGTCTCTTCTTCAGAATTGTAATTAGGGTCTTCGAAAGGTGTAAAATCTATATTCATGAAAGCATCATTACCACACGTATTTCCAATTGGACTTGCATCTTGGTTCACTAATATCTCAACCCGTTCTGTCGGGTTAATTTCATCCAACCCAACATTAAATTCGAAATCCTCATAATCCTCTTCTTCCTCTGGAATCGATTGATTTCGATTTGAGGTTGCATTCGGTTCATAACAATTGGTACGAAGATATGCATCTGACATTCTACAAGCTATTGGCTCAACATACTTATTTGGGGTTTCGTAAGCACGACTACCACTTGCACAACCCTGGTTTAGGGTTTCCGTAGCTCGACTATCGCTTGCACAACTATGGTTTAGGGTCTCATGACCTCGACTGCCACTCGAAAAACCTTGATTTGTGGTATATCAAAGAACTTTTGGCTCAACGTACAACTCAATCATTGCAACAGTACCAAGATGAACCGAATGGTTCACCATCAGTCTCCAATTATCATTACTTGACAGTTGTAACTCAGTATAGAACATTACCGGAGGAGTTAGCTGTAATCCAGCATTGAACCTCCCTGATATCTCTAAAGCATGTGTTGAACTTGAAATCCCCATCCATCGGTACAGCTTCGTCTCCAGTTCACCGAGTGTTATGTCGTCATTCACTGTAAAACTACCGGTAGCTTTTTTCGAGTAATGCACACCATGAGGACCGTTCTGGATGGATCTTCCAGTGTAGAAACTAATAATAAACATTTTATATGTAAGATTTTGGGAGGAGAAGTGTGAAAATTTGATTTAGGGTTTGTGGAGAGGAAGGGGGCTGTTGGGGGAAGAAGAGATAAGATTGAAATAATGGTTGGAGAGAGAAGAAAAGAAATGTGCTGCTGTATATATTTTGTTCATTTAGGGGACATGTGGACCCCTCATCTGAAAAAAAATCATGCAAGATTCAGACTTATCTGCAAAAAAGGCATCTTCTTAGGGGCGCAACTAAATAATTGCGCCCTTATGTTAATTCAGAAAAAATGATGAAAAATGCATCTTCTTACTAGATTGTAATCTTTCTAATCTTTTTAAATAATAATAATAATAAGTATATAATAATATTAATATTTATAGTATTATATTACAAATATTAAAATTACAAATTTATTTTATGTTTAAATTATTATTAATTTGCTTAATAATAATTGTAGTGTATATATATATATATATTAATATACATATATTAACAAATACCCAAAAGTAATATATTAGTACTAACTAATTATTATATTAAAAGGTACAAATAATTATAACTTAACCCAAAAAAATTAACAAGACAAATTAATAGTATTATATTACAACTATACATATATTAAAAATTTATTGTATATTGAAATTATCATTAATTTGCTTTAATAATAAATATTATATGAATATACTACTTTTATTGATATATTAACAAATAATAAAAAATTATATATTGGTACTTAAAAAAAAATTCAGAATCACTTAGGGGCGTGATTAATAGTCGCGCCCCTAAGTGCCCGGGCCCACAACTGCAAAAGCACCTGCATAATGCCTTGATTTCAGGAAAAAAAATCGATAATTCCTTAGGGGCGCGACTATTAATCGCGCCCTTGACCCTCTGTGCAATTATTAGAGTGCCTTTGATCCTATCTGTTGAAATTTTGATGCTTGATACTCTAAGAAAATTTTTCCACATTTGGAAGACAAACGGGAGGTGAAAGGTCTCTATTAGGGGCCCACAAGAGTAGTATGACAAAAAAAATTAAAATGATGGATGATTTATCACGTCTTACAACTTACAAGCCGTACATAACCCAATCATCTTCATAGAGTATCAATTTCTTATTATTTATTAAATATCACAAATTATTTCATAGCGTACAAACAACCTTCTCCGATTTTTTAATATTAAAAATATAATAAATAAATTATAAATAAAAAAAGAGTGATGCAAAAACGCGAAAAATAGAAACGATCGGAATTGCAAACAACGGTCATTTCAAAAAAATGTAAGATTAATATCTATGACCTTAGATCCAAATTTTTTGCAATAATAACCCTATCTTTTAACGTTCATGTTCATGTTCACGTGTGTTATCTAGACATGCACATGCGTTCAGATGTGGTTATAAATTCATACAAAAAAATTCTAAGTATCTCTAAACACATTCATCTAGATAACACGTGAACGTGAACATTAAAATAAGGTTATTATCGTCGAAGATTTGAATCCAGGATCATAAATATTATTCTTATTTTTTTAGGTCAAACATAACAAAATTTTCAAATTTTGAAATGTTGAATTTTTTATTATTAAAAATATTAATATTTTAATTCATGAGTTAGATTGTATTTATATAAGTTTATGTAACAACTTCAGCTGCACTCGTTGAGACTGTAATTAGTATTTTTTTTTTCGTCGCAAGTCATGAAACTATAGATATCTGAGTCTACTTCCACAGCGTCGAGTCTGATTTGTGATCGGAGAAACGAGCAACTCAAAATTGATTCCAACGCAAACTCATGATAAAAAATCACTAATTAAGACATAAGTTGAATATGGAGCCAAATTTTAGATGCACATTCCTCCAATCACAAATCAAATTCCATAGAATGAAAGTAGACTCGAATATCTACAGCTTGATAGCTTGCGACGATAATAAAAAACTAATTACGATCTCGACGAGCGCTGTCGAAGTTTGTAGAAAAAAATATACTAATCATACTTAATATTTTTTCAAACAATTTTGACTACGCTTGTCGGGATCATAACTACATTCTTTTTATCATTGTAAGCCATGGAATTCCCGATATTCGAGTCTACTTCCACAACGTCAAGTCTGATTTGTGATTGGAGAAATGAGCGACTCAAAATTGAGCCTAACGCAAACTCGTGATAAAAATTACTAATTAAGACATAAGTTGAAGATGGAGCCAAATTTGATATGCACATTCCTCCGATCGCAAATTAGACTCGACGCGATGAAAGTAGGCTCGGATATCTACAACTCGATTACTTGCGATGATAAAAAGAACTTAATTACAGTCCCGACAAGCGTAGCTGAAGTTTGTAGAAAAAAATGCTAATCATACTTAATATTTTTTTTTTGTAGCAACTTCAGTTGCGCTCGTCGGGATCATAATTAGTTTTTTTTTATCGTCGCAAGGCATCAAGCTATAGATATTCGAGTCTACTTCCATCTTGTTGAGTCCGATTTGCTGTCGGAGGAATGTGCATCTAAAATTTGGCTCTATATTCAACTTATGTCTTAATTAGTATTTTTTTATCAAGAGTTTGCGTCGGAATCAATTCTGAGTCGCTCGTTTCTCCGATTGCAAATCGGACTCGACGCAATGGAAGTAGACTCGAATATCTACAACTCAATGGTTTGCGACGATAAAAAAAATTTAGTTACGATCCCGACGAAGGCTGTCGAAGTTGTTATGAAAAATTACCAAAATATAATCTAATTCATGAGTTAAATTAATAATATTTTTTGTTAATATAAAAATCACTTCGACAGGGATGTTAGATTTGCGGAAAAAATCAACCAAAACTAATGGCCGGTGTTGTGAACACCGGCCTATTGAATTTTTTCAAAAAGTCAGAGTTCGCAACTCCGATCTATTTTATTTTTACGCTTTTGCATCAATCTTTCTTTTTTATTTATAATTTATTTATTATATTTCTAACATTAAAAAAATCGGCAACCTTCTGACAAGTTTTATATAAAGGAACAATTGAGAGAATACTTCAATGATGATACTGTTGTATATTCTTAATTATGTACTTTTTGTATTCTCCTGCTTAAATTATGAGGATGTTCATCACCTACTCTGCTTTATGTTTTTTAATTATGTATTATTTTGTATGATTGCGTGTACGTCTCGTATTGGGTTGTTGAGTATTATTTTTTTTTTGGTTTGAAAAAAAAAGAATATTGCATTATTCCCAGGAAAAATTGGGTTTGTACGTCAGATAAATTTATAATTTCACCAAGGTGAAGCCGTGAAGTGCAAATTGTAATCAAGCCTACGGGCATTTTCAGACAAAAAAAAAAGCCGTGAAGTGCGAGTAAAATAGGATTTGAAATCTGGTTCAATTTTATGTCTACTTTTAAGCTCCACTTAATTAGGAAAATCAATTCTCGGCGAAATCCAAATTGTAATCTAGAAATTTCGTCCCTTTTGCTGTTATTTCCAAAAATTATGTGGACTAATTGGTATTTCTAGTCTATGCCTATTTGGCTAATTATTTTTGTTTGGAGCTTCAACCGAATAACAAATAATTGGGTATAGAAGACACTATCAGAATTTTCAATATTTATATGGTTAGATATATATTTTTAATGTAAACAAGATCACTTTGACGAAAGTAATTTCTTTTTTACATGAATTTATCACAGAACAAACTATGGACGAAAATGTTCTTTTCCACGAAAATAGTCTTCGCTTTCATGAAAATAATCCAACTTTTCAAATATTACTCTCTCTTCCACGAAAAAACAATACAAAGAAAATACTCCAAATTTTTTAGCATGAAATTTCCCTACAAAATTTCAACAAAGTTTTCCTTCTCTTTCTTTCCTCTCTACTTGCTGCTGATCCCTTCTCTTCCTTTCCTCTCTACTTCCTCCTCCTGATCTAGCTCTAGAAATAACGGTGGAAGCTGCTAGCTCTCTCTGTCTACTCCAACACATCTATCCCTGTCCTTGCTGCCACTATTTGAGGAAGGATCGCAGTAAAAGAGTTTGCATTTGAAGGCGATGGAGATTCAAACGCTCATCTAAGAGACAAATAAGTGCATGCAATAGAAGGGGTGGGCCTACATCCTGGGCCCTGAGTGCCCATTGCTTTTACTCGTCGTTCTCTGTACTATTTTCTTCTTACCAGCAATTCTTTTTTCTTGGTTTTGGTGATTGCACTACTCAAGGCCCTTTCGTTTAATGGTTCAGTTTTTTTCTAGTGTTGTGTAGGTTTTTCTTGTATCTTTTACTACTTCTATCTTTTACTCATTATGATCTTTGTTTACTTTTTTGTATTATGAAGAATTATATATAGAATTTTTTTGGATACATATTTATTTTATATTTTGTGCAGTTTACGTCGGTAAATTTTGATGCTACTTGCTTGTAATTGTCATAAAATAAGTTGGTTAGTAAAATTTTTGCAGCAATAATAAAATTTACTGACAAAATAATGGTTTAGCTGACAAAAATAATATATCTATTGACAAAAATATTATATTATCTGACATAAATAATAACATGACGAAAATAATATATTCTATATTTCTTTAAAAACACAAATAAATAAGGCAAAAACTTAGGTACACCATTCTAGGTGCTTCCTAGGTACTCCAATCAATCCGTACCATTCAAATGCGTCAAGATTCGCACCATACATTTCAATCAAATGGTACGGGTTGATTGGAGTACCTAGGGAGCACCTAGAATGGCGTACCTAAGTTTTTGTCAATAAATAATAATTACGTTGATAATAGAATTATTTTCGTGGTAACTTTTGAAGATGCCCTTTCCGATCATAGTTCCATGGATTCATTTTCGTGATTATTTCACGAAAAAGATGCCCTTTTCGATCATATTCCCACGAAACAACTTTTTTCTTTCCACGAAAATATTAAAAATTCTTGTAGTGAGAACCAATTTGTTTTTATTTACATAAAAATATAAATAATTTGAAAAATGAAAGAAAGATGGGGCTGTAAGTTTGTGTCGTACTAAGTAACTTTTTTATTTGACAATTTGCAAACCAAAAGTAATTTAACATGTATTTGTTAGGTTATTGTGTGTAGGTACACAAGAAATGCAAGGCATGACAAAACGATGCATCTTAGAGCATTCTGGAGCCTTGGGACACTAGAACTTGGTCCTTGGAGCATTAGGACTTGGTCCTTAGAAAGCATAACCACTATGGGAAAAACGGTTTCCACAGCG
Organism: Eleocharis quinqueflora; assembly: GCA_964058865.1. NCBI lineage: Eukaryota > Viridiplantae > Streptophyta > Magnoliopsida > Poales > Cyperaceae > Eleocharis > Eleocharis quinqueflora. The sequence goes on from CAXKVX010000406.1 coordinate 9,823, forward strand.
TGTCTTTTGACTTGATATCTTCCGTTATGACTTGGTAATATACATCGGTTATCTTCCGTTATAAATACCGGGGTCGCAAAAAGTAAGTTAAAACTCATCCTAGAGATAGGAGACACATTCTGCTTGTCTTCAGCCAATCTACACAACTTTTTATTAGTTAATACTCGGCATGAAAGATTTAATATTTTTTTTACTCGCCAACACCTTTATGACTTGATATGACTTGATACTCGGTGTTATATATACTCAAAATTACACTCTTTCTTTGGTAATATCCATCGTAGAACAACAACATTTTTAGAAAGATTTTTGCTACTTACGTGGCTATTTCCTTTTTGCTAGCTCCCCAAAATTAATACTAATATATATATATATATATATATATATATATATATATAGAGAGAGTAAGGCTACGGTGCTTGGCCAAGCACATAGTCTCCTGTTCTTGGACGTCAAATCTCATAAAGGGACGGCTAAAATTTTGATTTATCATGCTTAATAATTTCTTTATATCAAAATCTCCTCGGATACAAATTTTTTCTTTTTTTAGACTTATTTAACTATGTGTTTCAGATTTTTTAATATGACCCCAAAATAGTAATAAAATAATCAGTATTTATGCATAAAAATATGGCACTTTCAAAAATTCGAAACACGTACTTAAAAAATTCTAAAAATGGAAAAATTTTGTATCCGAGGAGATTTTATATAAAGAAATTATTGAGCATGATAAATCGAAATTTTAGCCATCCCATTGTGAGATTTGACGCCCAAGCACGGGAGGCTCTGTGCTTGGCCAAGCACCGTAGCCTTACTATATATATATATATATATATATATATATATATATATATATAGAGAGAGAGAGAGAGAGTTAGGCTATGATACTTATATAAGCACAGAGCTCTACCGTGCATATGACCATATCTCGAATATCAAAATGCAAATGGACGATCCGAACCATTGAAAATATTTTCCATACTAAAATCTAATTGGAAACCAATATTTTCATTTTTTATTTTTTTATATTTTATCGGATGGATAGAAATTGAGTAATCTGATAATTTACGAACCTTCCAATTTAACCGATTTTCTACTTATCTGATAAAATAGTAAAAAAAATCCAAAAATAAAATTTTGGTTTCCAATTAAATTTTAGTATGGACAATATTTTCAATGGTTCGGATCGTCCATTTGCATTTTGAAATTCAAAATATGATCATAAGCATGGTAGAGCTCTGTGCTTATATAAGCACCATGTAAGCACCATTGCCTTATTCTCTCTCTCTCTCTCTCTCTTGCTCTCTTGATCTCTTTATGCTTTGCTTGAATTATTTAGCTCATTGAATTGCACCATTACTTGTTATAATAAGCCAGGTGATTAAGATCCTAAAATAAAACTTGAAATTGTTCATGCTTCCACAAATCAAACTTAGGCCTTGCCCCAATTTTAACAATTGGTAGTAGAGCAAAGGTTCATACCTAGATAATTAACTCAATTCTTGATAGTTCTTAATCTTGTTTAGTGAAAAATGACATAATTTAAGTTTGTGGAAGAACCATCAATCTTTGAGGTAGGATGTAAGAATTTTTTTTTTGAAAGAGATGTGCGGTTAACTACCTTAGTTTACTTAACCTATGGGATGTTGTAAAGGTCGATTGGGCACCCAAGTATGAAGTCCATGGTATTTCTTTAACCAAAGAGTCTAAAGACCGTAAATACTCCAATGACATTGCGGTTAACACCACATTTAGCTCAATTCATGAAACTATTGCTTTACCTCTTTCTCAATCCACAAATGCTAAAGAAATTTGAAATGCATTAGAACTTAGATATGAGGGTAATAAAAACATGAAAAAGACTCGTAAAGAGGGATTAGCCACAAAATTAGAGACATAAAATTTGAGAAAAATTAGTCTTTTGAAATTTTTTACTTTAGCTTTTTCTCTTTGAGAAATGAATTTCTTGAAGTATGTTCTAACATTAGTGATGAAGATTTTGTAGGTAAGCTTCTACGAATGTCTCTAGAAAGTCGGGATGGGATTCTGTGGTGAGCTCTATTGAGGCACTACAAGCCAAAGATCTTACATATCATCCCGAAGATGTGTATGCACAACTATGCTCACATGAGGAAAACCACAAAGAGGCAAGATGCCCAACTTCCTGCAAGACTTTGGACTTACTCGCACAATGTTCATACAATCTTAAATACAAGTCTAAGTCAAGCGAAGATGTATATCAAAACCTCTATCAAGTATTTTTCAAGGATAATGATCTTCTCACTAAGCTTATCAAAGTAGGCATAAGCTTTGAAAAGAAAGTGGATGAGGAAATGAGTGCTCAAGGCAAGAAGGTGTTGTGTCTTACATGTAACAAGGAAGGTCATTGCCTTCAAAATTTCTATGCCATCTTTCCCTCAAAAAGAAGAAGAGGACAAGAAGGACGATTCAAAAGAACTAACAAGAAAGCAATGCAAGCTACTTTGATAAGTGAGTCTGTTGAGAGTGAAGAAGAAGAAGAAGAAGAAATTAACCTCGGAGGAGGTGAAGTAGAAAGCAAGCTAGAACTAGTCGTAAATGTGAAAAAACGTGTATGGAGCGAGCACTTGAAGCTATTGAAGAGAACAACATCACGAATCCGAAGACAATTCGAACGATAAAGATGTTGGCTCAAGCTAAAGATGATCAATGTGTCAAAGAAAGAGAATAAGCTCTTGCAAAAAAAGATGCCTCGAGAAGGATTAAGAAGCCCTTGAGTCATCCAAGAGTAGATACCTCAAGAATGATTGAGAAGCCCTTGAGTCTTGCAAAGGTAGATGTCTCAAGAAGAATTGAGAAATCTTTGAGTCTTGCAAAAGTAGATGCATGTGCAAAAGATAAGGTTATCCAAGAAAAGGCAAAAATTACAAATGCTTAAGAAATGGAGGCTCTTAGCCGAGCTAAACGATAGTATTTAATTTCTCTAAGTCAATTGGTCACGTACCGACGACAATTACAGTAGTTGAGCAAATTAAAACAATTCCACGTACGTCATGTATACACGAAATTCATACATTAATTCTAGTTGTCGTGATAATATTAGGTAAATGTTTCGTAGATACCACAATCGATACCGACTATCGATATATATGTTATCATGAATATTGTTTGAGTTATTATGCACATTGTTTGAATTATTATTCACATTATTTTAGTTATTATGCATATTATTTTTGTACTGAAAAAGCTATTACGCATGTTAACAAAATAACATTCATAACAAATTAAATAACATGCATAACTATTTCAATACAAAAAATAGCATGCATAATAAGTCATAAAATGCATAACTATATCAATACAAAAAATAACATTAATAATAACTCAAATAATATTCATAATAACTCAAACAAAATCCATAATATAATAACATGCATATCGATAGTCGGTATTGAATTTGGTATCTACGTATGAGCTCCCATGGATAATATTTATTAGGCTTGCGATGAAAAAAAAAATCCAAATTGCAGTATCGCAACAGGTCAATCAATCAGCTAATTAATGATACATGAAGTTGGCATTTGGATTTAGCTCATTACCCTTTCCCAAAAGTTAGAACTACCAAAAATTTAATTCCCGCTTAATATTGTTTCTTAATTAGCAGAAGATAAGGGAAGGTCATTTATCCATGCAACCACGCTTATATAAACCCAACACCCTTTGCTCATAAAAAAAAACTGTCTAGAGTTCCTTCAATTCATCTCTTCATCATACACAACATAGTTATCTTGCCAATATCCAAAACTAATATCTTCCTAATTAATTTCACTTCATTTATACATCAGACACAAAAAGCATGGGTTCTCTTGCTTTAGACATTGCAAAACTTCCCGAGGATGAGCAAGCGTGTATGTATGCATTGCAGCTCTGTAGCGCCTGCATCCTCCCCATGACCTTCAAGGCCGCAATCGAGCTTGACGTGCTCGAAATCCTCGTCAAAGGCTCTGGCGGTCATTCTGGCAAACCGGTAATGACTGCAAGTGATGTCGTTGCACATTTGAAGACTAAAAACCCTCAGGTGTGTCTGTGTAAACTTGAATTTTGTTATTAGATGTTGTGAATTAAAGGAGATAACTAAATGTGATGTTTCCTGGATATGGAGATTTCAGTGATAGCCTGAACTCATGCAAACACAAATTTAATGATTACATAGAAACATACATGCATGTACATAAGATATTTATCTGAAAAGGTTGGAAATACTGATAAAGAGTACATATGAAATTTACAACTTTTTAATTGACAAGCCATGCGTGCTTATATGATGTGTTCAATTTAATTTTCAGGCACCAGAGATGCTGGACAGGATACTAAGGCTTCTTGCATCGTACGAGGTGATCAAATGTGAACAGGAAATTAGTACCGACGGCAAGGTGATGAGGCGTTACGGGCCGGCCCCTGTTTGCAAGTGGCTAACAAAGAATGAGGATGGTGTCTCCATGGCTGCTCTAGCATTGATGAACCAAGACAAGGTCCTTATGGAGAGCTGGTATGTATATGATTTCTTTGCTTGAGAAAATAAACAATGTATATTTTTGTTTCAAACTAGCTACCGCTCAACTGTTAACCACTCTTTTAAATTTTAATTGAGCTGTTTAATTAATCAATCTAGCATCAATTAATTGTCCTCAAACGTGTAAAACAAAGCTGTGCCCAAAACAGTCAATCAGGCAAAGAAGAGTCAGATAACATTAATTTAATTATTCTTAAACATTTATCTCATAATTAATGACTAACTTTTTAAAAGCTAAATTCGTTATATCTATTGAATAAATTAGTAATTCATTAAAGGACCCGGCCCACAACCGTTCAGTTTACATATAGATCCTCAAAATTAAGATTTTGTGCAAATCTAAAAAATCATACTATCGTTCCCTGTACCTGTTACCTTTGGCATGCATATTACGCTCCTTGACGAAATTGCATATCACACCTGGAAAATTTGATGCTGTAATGGCAGGTACTATCTTAAAGATGCAGTATTGGAAGGTTGCATCCCATTCAACAAGGCATATGGAATGACAGCATTTGAGTACAATGCAAAGGATCAACGGGTCAGCCTGTTATTCAATGAGGGGATGAAGAACCATTCTATCATCTTCACCAAGAAATTTCTGGAATTGTACCAAGGATTTAACGGAATAAACAAACTTGTCGATGTCGGTGGTGGAGTCGGGGCAAATTTGAATGCGATCACCTCAAAGTACCCGAAGATTAAGGGAATTAACTTTGATCTTCCACACGTTATTGCTGATGCGCCACCTTACTCCGGTATGTTCAGCGTTCTCTGGAAATTAAAAAGGCAAAAAAAAATTTATAGAAGGATAAAAAGAACACAGTGTTTATGCATTAGATATTTCTTTTCCACCCAAACTCAACCTTTTCATTCCCTTTGCAACTTACTTGCGGTACATACACTTGCACACTTTTGATAAAGGAGATGCTGCTACTGTTTTTTTTTTTTGATGGAAAAGAGGTGGTCTATGCCCCCTGATTTCATTAATTCAATCTCCAAGGAGATGACATATTTACAGAGTGCCTTATTATACAAAGTTAAAATAAAAGCTAAGAATAAAAGCAAGAAAAGGAAATCATAAAATTAGATAAGAAAGTTGGTTGGAACTAGTAGTTCCTGCCTTGTACTGATGCTGTCCCAGCTCTCTTCTTATTGGCTCCACAGTCTTTGCAACTGCCTAATTTCTCTTGTTAATTGGATGATGTCTCTTCAGAGGTCCTGGAATATACGTCTGCAACATTCCTTCCATATGGTGAAGTTTGTGATTACCTCCAGCTGGGTTTCAAATAAGTCCTAGCCACATCTCTTACCTCTTAGCAGATCATGGGAGTGATTCGTGCTGTAAGCAGTGAAGCGGTTGCCTGTTGCCATCGAGTCTTTTGCGTATCCCTTGAGCTGTGTCACAAACGGGCATTCCTGGAATAAGTGCTGTACCGATTCTGCCTGGCTTCGGCACATGATACACATATTGGCAAGCAGCCAACCCCTTCTTACCAAGTTGTCCAATGTTGCAATTTTGTTGCTGAGCATTTGCCATGTGAAAATTTGCACCCTTAATGGTGCTTTGATTGACCAGCAATAAGTTGTTTGCAGTGTTGGAGATGGAGTGTTGGCAAAGAATTGGTAAGCCGACCTAACTGAGAATTCCCTTCCACGAATCCATTGTAAGCTGCCGTCATGTTGCTGCGCCGTGCAAGCCATGAAGTGCTCTCTTAACTTATGCAAGCTTTTCCAGAAGGGGGATGCATTTGCCAAGGTCTACGGATCCTCATCACTCGATGCTATGCTCCACCAGGGTGTTTCAGATGATTTCCAACGCCATAACCACTTAAGGAGCAAACTGATGTTTGCTAATTTGACGTCTCGAATACCTAGCCCACCTTGCTTTTTTGGCTTCATTGACAGTTGCCAACTTACCATGTACAAGCTCTTTTTCTGGCATGCTTCGGGCTTATGTCCGTGCCAAAGAAATCTTTTCTGCACAGTTTGTATTCTTTTAATAACCCACATTGGGAATAGAAACAGAGACATGTAGTAAGTCGACAAAGCGGACAATACCGCATTTGTCATGATGTACCGACCTCCTATCGATAGCATACTTGCTTTCCAACCTGATAACTTGCTTTCGATTCTATTGAGCAGTTGCAAATACTCTCTTCTGCCAATTCTTTTGTCACTTAACGGCAACCCCAAATAGGTGGTAGGAAATGCTCCAACAGCGCAGTGCAGTTCATTTGCCAATTGCATGGTTATGGTGCCATCAGAGGATGTTACCAATAGATGTGATTTTTCCATGTTGATTTGCAGACCCGAGATGTTTGCAAATAGGTCGAAAAATAATCTTATGATCTGAATTTGCTGCATGGTTGATTTGAAGAGTAGTAGTGTATCGTCAGCGTAGGATAAGCATGCGTGACAGCCAGGAAAGGGTGCTTGAATCAATCGTCTTGCTGTGAGCATGGCGTACCATCTTGGTAGGAAGTCCATTGCTATGATGAATAGAAATGGAGCAAGCGGATCTCCTTGTCGTATTCCTCGTTTTAATTTGATTGCTTTCCCTGCAACAGAGTTGATCACTCGCGAACTTCCTTGCAGAGATGCTGCTACTTATAACCTACACAAAATTCTGTACTTAGACAACACATATTACTAAAATTAACTAACCTATTACAAGCACTATCCTAATTTACGCATCTAATTATAGAAAACCACTATGTACTAATTTTACTACATACTCTAAAATAACAATTACAGAATTCTAAATATAGAGTTAATTTTGGATCAACCCTCAACAATAATTAGTTTGTGAAAATGGTAAATTATCAGAATAAAAAATCTTGTAGTCATATACAATTCATAATAGAAGAGTAAAGCAAAAGGTAATCAAGTTTCCACTTGTTTGTTTATCAAATTTGGTGATCAAGAGTTGATATGTTAATTTGATTCAGGAGTGGAACATGTTGGTGGCGACATGTTTGAAAGTATACCAACCGGAGATGCCATAATGATGAAGGTAAGTCGAATAATGATTTTTTTTGAAACAAGCAGGGGAGTGCCCCGCCAATTTTCTTAAAAAAATTAAAAGAAAGTACAAAGTTCAAAACCTCAACATTCACATCTCATCCTCTATTTGGAGATGCACTACACTCCTAAGCTGCACCGGTACCCTATCTCAGGTACCAGTGCGCTAAAATTATCTTATGTCTCTACTAAACACTTTGGAAAACGTCCACTAGCACACACAAAAACATCTCTAGCCTTATACATGGAGGCTAGTTTCAACAAAACAACTATACTTAAAAATAAAATGAGATAAAGTGTTATCATTAAAAGACTGCAACAACCCCCTCATCCATTCTATTGGGTAAGCTTTCAAGACAATATCTGGCCTCTACTTCCTCTTCAATTCTTTTCTCTTCCTCTCCATTGCTTTGCATGCCTTCAATTATCCTCTCTCTGCCTTGCTTCTATCAGTGTCTCCAGGCTTCAGTCCAATATTCATCAGCTTAGTTTCCATGGTTTCTTTCAGCTTAGGCCCCCATGCACTTGACCAGTAAGAGATTAGTATATAGAGTTTAACACCATAAGTTTTTAATGTTATGAGAGGGGTTTGATCAAAACAACATTTGTTTCTTTCAAGCCAACATTTCCAAAACACTGCTGCATAAATCAAACAAAACAAAGTTCTCTTTTTTGTGTCCATTTCCATCTAGTAGTTTCTTATCTCTTCTAGATTTTTTGATATAAAAAAAATGTTAAATGCCCTCAGTATCATTTTACATAATCCTTGTATGTGCTTACATCTCAAAAGTAGATGGTCTATACTCTCTTGTTTGCAGCAGTATACACATAGTGTCTCCATCCCAGTCCTTTAATTGTATATTTTTCCTCACTAGATTTTCTTTTTGCTTTTATGAAGGTGGCTAATGAGTATTGCTAATTTAAAAAATTATGAAGTTTAAAAAAAATAGTATAACTATTTAATTCATGGGGGTGGCTTAGCACTCCTTGGGCACCCTTTAAATCCGCTCGTGTTTCTAGTATTATGCTGCACCCCTCTATGCATCAAACTAGTTATATACATGCTTATTTTTTTTCATTTCCTCATTTGGTGTCCTTGTCACATAATCTCATCATTCTTATCAGACAATGGGAAGTACCGAGCAATATGTTGGTGGAGCATAAGTGAAACCTCTGCACTTGTGTTAGGTTCCTCCTGAATTGCAAATTCAATTGACCATCAATAATGGCTACATTAACATAAACACTTTCATTAGAACAAATATTGAACAAAGAAGAGAATAGTAGACATAATGGGACTTCTCCACAACATTTATCTTGCTAGAATCTAGAATTTTCCCCATCACCAATCGTGATCATTCTATTGATCTCAATTATTTGTTCAATCTTCTTTGAAGTATTCCAAAAGAGGACCAGTTATTTTTATTATTTAATTTACTATATTTTGCATGTATAACTGAATGTTCAATCTTCTTTGAAGTATTCCACCGTCATCTACATGTTGAGTCATTTAATCTCCAGATCCATTTACAGAGAAGGGATATGTTCATATATCTCAACTTTGTTATTCCTAGCCCTCTCTTTTCTTTAGGCCTACACACATCCTCCCAACAGCATAAATGGTATCTATTTCTATCTCCAGAGTCCCATAAGAAATTATTTCTAATTGAATCAATTGTTTTCCTAACTTTAGAGGGCATTAAGTGAAAACTCATTATGTAAAGAGGTAAAGATGACGATAAACTATTAATCAATATGACTTTACCTCCCCCCCCCCCCCCCCCCCCTCGTGAGAGCATGCATTCTTTCCAACTTTGAAATTTAGTTTGCACTATATGGTTCCAATCCTTGTTGAGCTTTTTCAAGTTTAATGTTATAACTAACTTTCAAACTTGTCAATGCTTCAAACCCAATGAATGTCCACTTGATAGTCTGAATCATGGTCTCATTTGCCCTACATAAGACGACTGTGTCATCTGCATAGTGTAGATTGATAACTCTGTGTCCATGCTCCAATATAGGCCCTAATCCTTTGATGTAACCTATGTTTCTTGCTTTGATAATCAAGTGGTTAAGAGTGTCAGCCACAAGGTTAAAGAAAATGGGGGACAAAGTGTCTATTTGCTTCAGACCTCTATGCATTTAAAAAAAATGGATAATTTTCCATTAATATTTACACATACATGTCCTTTGTCAAATAATTTTTTAATCCATGTAACAAATCTTTCTAGAAATCCTCTATCTTTCAGCATTTCAAAGAGAAAAAACCAATGCATCCTATCATATGCTTTCTCAAGTGTCAGCTCATGTTTTTTTCATATCTAAATATATGAGAATCTTGTACCAGAAGATAAAATCATAGGAATGTGATCCGACTTATATCTTGGTAACCCTTGTATCTCAACCTGATCATATATAGGGTTCATCCCAGCTACTAGAGGCCAAATATCTATCTAAGAAAGCAAGACAAGGTTTCTATCTCATATTTGACCATTTGTATTTGTAGCCATTTAATTGATATTCTATTAAACTTGCTTCAGAAATAAATTGGTTAAAAAGAAAAAGCACTAGATATATTGAAGGGATCATTGTTCTTTTAATAGCTGGAAAAGGATCCAGGGCCCTTGCCATAATGATTGTAATGTAGCTAATTCTTTCAAAAAAAAAAACTTTTTTCATCCCATATTTAATTGGACCATATGCTACAGTTAGATCAAATGTAAAACTATCAATTTCATCATTCAGTACCAAAAAAATAAAATATCTAGCAATGTAATTAATTTGCACTTGAAATTTACGAGTGTTAATCCAAATTGCTATCCCTCCAGCAGACCCTTGTGAAGGGAGGCAATAACCATCAAACCCATGTGAATTTAACTATACTAAGGAGAGCTTGTAGCAGATATTCAGTATGTCATACACCTAGCTTATATAATCAACAATATAACAATTTCAAACAATTGCAGTGGATTCTCCATGATTGGAGCGATGAGCATTGTCTGAAGATTTTGAGCAATTGCTACAAGGCTCTGCCTCAAAAAGGAAAAGTGATAATATTGGAATCCATCCTCCCAGAAAATACCGATGCAAAAGGTGGCTTTGATGGCGATATATTGATGATGGTGTATAACCCGGGAGGTAAAGAGAGAACAGAGAATGAATTCAGATCCTTAGCCAAAGGTGCTGGCTTCTCTGGATTCAAGGCGACCTATGTATTTGCTGATACTTGTGTCATTGAAGTAACTAAGTAAAAAGAAATAAACCCAATACTATTTAATTACTATTGTTTAATTGGTTTTGCAATTGTCCAATTTGTTTCTGAAAAGTTGTGATAGCTTTGTATTACATTTTCAGAATATTGTACCATCTTTTGTTTTGTTTTCAGTAATTAAAATTTGCGAACTCGGTATAGTACAGTTATGTTTTCAGTTTTCTTAATTTTTATTTTATTTTACAACGGACAAATTATAATAACAAAGAAGCTTATCATCCCAGCGGTTCAAAGCTGTAGTCTCTTCGCTCAGCCTTTTTGTAAATTTTGGTGTATATCTATATTTTTTAGGGAAAATTGAGGATCTATGTTCTCATTTTTGGTGTATAAGGCTGCCATGTTCCGTGCATTTTTTTCTTTTTCAATTCTCAAAACGGTCAATCATATTCTCCATTATTCGTGAGATATGAAAACCCAACTAACTTTTTTGTCTAACATTTTTTGTTTTGACGTCTTGCATTATTTGTATTATATTTTTAGGCTTGATTATGTAGTCTGTGTATTGGCACATAGTAAAACAATACAGTGGTTGGCTATATATATTCAATCAATTGTCTGCATTTACATAGTTAATTGTTTAAGTTTTATAGTTATAATGTACATATATAAATGTTCAACAATGTAGTTGGGATTTTAATACACTAATGAAGCCTGATGATGGTGCGTTTGAATTGCACGAGCATTAATGAGAATTATTAATAATGCTATGCGGTTAGTGATTAAAGATAATATTCACTTTTTACTATCTCAAAGGATGTAAAAATAATGCTAAATTTTTTAGATCCAAGTTAGTACAAGTGATGTTTGAATTGTACATTTGAACCAGTAACGAAGGGAATGAATAAAGTATTGGATATATAAATATAAAAAATAAAGCTTTAGAAAAATCCAACAAATATAAAAAATAAGAAAAATAATTGAACTCCAATGTCTGATAGAGAAAGGAGAACTACCCCACTGACTGGTACAGGTACAGTAGTACTTCCAAGACTGTACTAGTTCAAATAATTACAGACCAATCAGAAAAATAAGAAGAAAAAAGAACCAAGTTCTGATAAATTCGAGATATTTAAACAGGAATGTGTAATATGACAGAAAATGACTGTTGAGAAAAAGGCAAGCCAGCCCACTCTTCCAGAGCATAATCAGCAATTATTCAAGAAATCAAAATAAGATATTGATTTATAGAAAGTAGGTTATACCAAGATATTTTCTGTATAGTTGTAAGCAAAAATAGAAAGTGACCAACAGTCATAATGTAATTCCTATAAATAACCCATGTATCATCCTGTAATATAACACAGAAAATCAATAAAACAGATTTTTCTTTTCATAAAAACTTCATGGTATCAGAGCTCTGGCAGACAGGGCCTCAGTAAGAAATTCTTCTCCCTTACCAGATATTTGAGCTACTGGAGGAATTCTCACCATGTCAGATCCCACGACTGACGGGGAGACATATCCGACGATGAAGCTGATGACAGAGCCACTTAATGGGCTCAACCACACACCATAGGCCCGGGCAATTACCATTTTTCTCACTGGCAAAGGAAAACTCCACCATCTTATTACACTAACAGCAAAAGTTAGGATTATTGTTTTTTCTCATTAAAATTCCTTGGCCTGGACTACATTTGAGATACCTTAATATCCTATTTACTATATCTAGGTGAGTTGTTCTAGGTGAGTGCATAAATTGACTTATTACACTAACAGAAAAAGTTATATCAGGTCTGGTAACAGTCAAATAGATAAGTTTTCCTACAAGTCTTTGAAATTGAGAAATATCCTCTAAGGGTCCACCATCTTTCTGGATCACCTGAACAAAATACCGATGTTACTACAGAAAAAATCGATAAGGCCAAAGAAATAACAGAGGGAACAAAAACTGTGTCGAACCAGCACAGAAATACCCAACAGTGGTTAAGAGAAGACAATCAAGTTATGAGTTGGTTGCTCGGTACCATGATTCCCCAAATCAGCAAACAGTTCCTGTTTTGCAACTCAGCCCAAGAAATTTGGGAAAAAGCTCAAGAACGATATGGCCAAATTAAAAATTTTGCACACATATTTACCTTAAAACAAGAGTTAGGCCAAACTAAACAGGGGCAACAGACCATCTCAGAACTCATAGGAGTAATCGACACCAAGTGGGACGAGTTGCAGATGCACAACCCGTTAACCACCGATCTCAGAGCCTTGCAAGAAAGGGCTGAGCAAGAGAAAACCTTCTACTTCCTTGCTGCACTTGACCCGAGTTATGAAAACCTGAAATCCCAAATCCTATCGGGCTCCCTCATCTCCTTCAACCACGTTGCCTCTGTGATCCAACGAGAAGAATCACAGCGGATCGCCATGAACTCTCAAAACCGAGTTCCCGGGACAGAGAATCATGCATATGTCACCGGGTTTCAAAAACCTAACAACTACAAGGCCAGATCTCAAGTAAACTCAAGGAAAGGTGAATGGTGTGACCACTGTAAGAGGACCGGGAACATCAGAGAGAAGTGTGGGGTTCTTCACCCTGAGCTCCGACCAGCCAAGAGTGACCGAGGCGGCGACAATAGGAGACTCGAGAATATCGCTGCCATGGAGGTGGAGAAATTAAGCAGCGGCGCAGACGGAGAAGAAACAGAAAGGCCGAAGAGGGACAGCTAATCAAATTTCTCATGGGCCCGTAACAGTTCTCAAACAGAGCCCAACAAGCAGATTGACAGAGAGGCCTCAGATTCGCAGCCGCAGCAATTGTTGGCCCAAAATCAGCAACTTATGACCCAGATTTTTTCTATGATGGGCCCATCAGGTAAATGCTCAGGTATTGTCTCTAATTTGGCCTCCAATTCAGATCACAATAATCGTTTGGATCATTGATTCAGAAGCATCTGATCATATGACATACAATTCAAATAATTTAAATATCACAAATAAGGAAAAAAATCAGTTTGTCACAATTGCCAATGGTCATAAAATACCAATTTATGGTACCTAACACAAAAAATTTCTCAAAAACAATTTCGAATATTTTATATTTACCAGACTTTACTTCAAAATCTATTATCAGTCAGCAAAATTGCTAATGAATTAAATTGCAATGTTATTTTCTCACCAAGTCAGTGATAATTCAGGATCGAGTAACAGGGAAGAAGATTGGTAAGGGAAGGCTAGAGCATGGATTATATTTCTTAGATTTTGAGAATAAATTTTGTTGTAAAACAAATAAGTGCATTGATTTAAATAAATTATGGCATTTTAGGATTGGACACCCATGCGACAAGGTTCTACAAAAATTGATAACTTTGCCGAATTTAAATTCTAGTTGTTGCGAGGTATGTCGGTTATCCAAACAAACCAGACGTCCTTTTCAATGATCAACAAGTAAAACTGAAAAATGTTTTGAATTGGTACATTCCAATGTTTGGGGACCGGCACCAATTGATTTCCACAATGGTTTTAAGTATTTTGTTACCTTTATAGATGATTTCTCTCGAAACCACATGGTTATACCTACTTAAACATAAGAGTGAAGTCTTCTCTAAGTTTGAAGAGTTTGTCAACTTCGTTGAAAATCAATTTAGTGCAAAACTTAAAGTCTTTAGGTCAGATAATGGAACAGAGTATATAAACAACCAGTTTCACACCTTTTTAAAAGCCAAAGGTATTTTACATCAAACAACATGTGTGAACACACCCGAACAAAATGGCATTTCTGAACGAAAAAATAGACATCTTTTAGAAGTTACAAGGTATCTTCTTTTCTGAAGTAATGTCCCAAATATTTTTTGGTCTGAAGCTATACTCACAGCCGTTTATTTAATTAATCGACTTCCTAGTTAAGTTCTTAAAAATAAAAGCCCATTAGAAATTTTGAATAAAAGAAAAATGAATTTAGACCACTTAAGAATTTTTGGTTGCACAGTTTTCGTCCACACCAAGCGCACTAGCAAGTTTGATAAAAATGCAACAAAAGCAATTTTTCTTGGATATTCGTATGAAAAGAAGGGATACAAATATTATGATACTATAAAAAAGAAAATATATATTTCTAGAGATGTTACCTTCTTTGAAAGTGAACCATATTTTACAGAAAAACAAAATAAATGTTTTGAAAATAGCACACATTACAGTCCAGAACTATTCTTTTTTGAAAACTATAAAAAAGATGAACAGGGCCAAATAAAAGACTTGAGTATGGAGGGAGAAAGTGCATCCATAAATCATGAAGCACCCATACTCACGTCTCAAGATATACTTGAACCTACAAATCAGGAAGCTCTGAGCACAAGTACACCTGACTTGGGTACAGATGATCAGGAGGATTTTGAACGCCAAGAACTTGGACATAATAATGCATTCCAGCATGAGGAAGCTTCTTCAGGTAGGCCGATAAGAACTACTCGACGACCAAAAAGGTTACAAGATTTTGTAACCTATCAGGTATCGTATCCTATTCAAAACTTTGTCTCATATGACAACATCAAATCTAAATACAAGTCCTTCTTAAGTGCCATTTCTGAACACAAAGAACCTGCCACTTATTAGGAGGCCAAAAATAGTCAGGTATGGGTAAAAGCCATGAATGAAGAGCTAGACGCTCTAGAAAAAACAAAACTTGGACTCTAGTTCAATTACCCAAAGGAAAGAAACCTGTAGGATGCAATGAATATACAAAATAAAATACAATAGTGATGGCTCTATAGAAAGATATAAAGTTAGACTTGTTGCAAAAGGCTTTACTCAAACCTATGATATTGATTACCAAGAAACCTTCGCACCAGTTGCTAAGATGAATACTGTACGAGTATTGTTATCTATAGCTATGAACTTAGGTTGGAATCTATACCAAATGGATGTGAAAAATGCCTTTCTCTAAGGAACCTTGGAGGAAGAGGTATACATGACACTACCCCCAGGATATTACGAAAATGCAACATATAACAATATCGTGTGTAAGCTAGATAAATCAATATATGAGCTCAAGCAATCTCCACGCGCATGGTATGCAAAACTAAGTCATTCTCTCCTCTCTCATTATTTTATTAAGAGTTCTGCTGACTCATCTTATTTATTAAGAATAATATTAATGGAACAACTACAATTGTTTTAGTTTACGTAGATGATATTATAATCACAGGTAATGATGAAATAGAAATCAACAATGTAAAAAACTATTTGAATAAAAAATTTGACATTAAAGATTTAGGACATCTCAAATATTTTTTGGGTATCGAGTTTGCTTACTCTAACAAAGGGCTTTTTATGTCACAAAGGAAATACACGCTAGACCTATTAGAAGAAACAGGGAAAATAGGATGTAAGCCCGCCAGCACACCCATGGAACCGCATGTTAAAGTTAGTTGTGAAGATGGTGAACGCTTAGAGGATATTTTCCAATTTCAAAGACTTCTAGGAAAACTTATCTATTTGACTGTTACCAAACCCGATATAACTTTTGCTGTTAGTGTAATAAGTCAATTTATACACTCACCTAGAACAACTCACCTAGATATAGTAAATAGGATATTAAGGTATCTCAAATGAAGTCCAAGCCAAGGAATTTTAATGAGAAAAAACAATAATCCTAACTTAATTGCTGGTTACTCTGATGCAGATTGGACTGGCAGTTTTGATAGAAAATCAACCACCGGATACTGTACCTTTGTTGGAGGCAATTTGGTAACATGGAAAAGTAAAAAGCAAAATGTTGTGGCTAGATCGAGTGCAGAAGCAGAATACCGAGCAATGACATCAACTGCCAGTGAACTAATCTGGCTTAAGCAACTGCTTCAAGACATAGGGATCAAATGTGATAAGCCAATGAATATGTACTGTGATAATCAAGTGGCAAGACATATCGCATCCAATCCAGTCTTCCACGAAAAGACCAAGCACATTGAAGTAGATTGTCATTTTATACGAGAAAAAGTTCAAGCAAAGAAAATTGAAACTCCTTATGTTAACAGTAAGGATCAATTAGCAGATGTGTTCACCAAGACACTAGATAAAGGACAATTTGAAAGAATCATTGACAAGTTAGGATCAACCAATATTTATCGATCCTAACTTGAGGGGGAGTGTTGAGAAAAAGACAAGCCAGCCCACTCTTTCAGAGCATAATCAGCAATTATTCAAGAAATCAAAATAAGATATTGATTTATAGAAAGTAAGTTATACCAAGATATTTTATGTATAGTTGTAAGCAAAAATAGAAAGTGACCAACGGTCATAATGTAATCCCTATAAATAACTCATGTATCATCCTGTAATATAACACAGAAAATCAATAAAACAGATTTTTCTTTTCATAAAAACTTCAATGACGTACCAAAAATCAAGTCACTATCACCAAACAAATATTTTAATAATAGCTTAAACAAATAATGCCTCTTTGCAATCCCACCGTATAAACATAATAGTATCGCCTCAATAGTACTCCGATGTGTAGATTAGAATTCTTCTTGTTCAGATATTGATTCCACATGTTATCCCCGGAAAACCAGCTTTTACAGTTTACTTCACTATTTTGTGGGATTCCATAGCAGTATGTGAAAGCATTTTGTTTCCGGTCGAGGGGTGTCAGATTGATGATATGTTGTACATCTGGCTGTGTGGAAATGTTCTCTAACAAGTGCTAATCCTAAGTACCTGTTGTGAAATATTAAAGTAATTTAGCCACTGTATACTGTTGCTCAGGTTTCGTCCTCTCTGCCATGAATATCTTTTTTCCTGTGCCTATTTCTAGTATGTATTATGTCCACATGCAAGAATTCTTTTTCTTGCGCCCATTTCCAGTGTGTGCAACTTGTTGTTGGGCTTATAAGCCCAAATAGGCCCACATTTTTTCTACTCTCGTTTTCCTTTTGCCCTTTATGATCTTCTTAGTCGCTAGGTTTTGAAATGGTTTTTTTGAACTGTTCTTCTTGACATGAAAAGAGAGAGAGAGGGGAGAAGAGAGCGAGGAATGATAGAGATAAGGATAGAGTGATTGTTTTCTCTAACAATTGAGACATTATTGTAATCTCTTGTAATCTATTGTAATCTCTCGTGTAATGGTAAAATTTGTCTGTTCGTTGCCTCCCGGTGGAATAGGCTTGGCCAAACTACATTATCTTCTGTGTTTCTCTTCTTTTGTATGTTTATTGGACCCGATCTTATCCGTGGTAACATCTCTTCCTCTATTGATGGAGTTTTGGTTGTATGCAAGTTCTGTGTTTCTTTATTTATTGATCCATTGTGTGTGGAGATTCTTGTTGTTGACTTGATTTTGCGTTCTTGTAGTTGGTATTTTACCGATTTTTCCAACAAGTGGTATCAAAGCACGAGTCGTTTGGTACGATTTCAACTTGGAGAAGAATATGGCAATGACAAACTCTAGTGTATCCATATTTGGGTGTGAGAAATTTGATGGCAAACAAAATTTTGCATTGTGGCAAGGCTCGGTTCGAGATGCCCTTGTACTTCAGGATCTTCATGATGTCTTGAGTAATACCAAACCAACGGAAATGGATGACGACAAGTGAAAAATGTTGTGTGGTAAATACAATCCGATTTTGCTTCTCGAATGAAGTCAAAGCCTCGTTCATGGTCGAAACTTGTCCGAACGAGTTGTGGAAGAAACTGTCCCGAGAGACTACATGACCGTCCACCTACACCTGGAGCATGCCACACAACAGTTGTGGTTGGTCATGATGATGATATTTTTGTGTGTATGGGTGAGGACGATGTGTATAAGACTGTTAGTGGTGAGACAGAGAGCGGTTGCAGTGGCGTATTAAGTAACTGGATGTTAGACTCTGATAGTACATTCCATGTTTGTCCACGGAGGGATTGATTTGATTCTTTTCGTGAGCTCTCTGGTGAACCGTGGTTTCTGGCTGATTGATCGATTTTGTCAATTGTTAGAGTTGGTGCGGTTAGATTCCGAATGTGATATGGCTTGATCTATACGGTTACAGATGTTCGGTATATACTGGTGTACGGAGGTGTCTTGTTTCACCAAGTGAGTTAGATTCACGTGGATATGAGCAATGGATTCGTAGTGGGTCAATGGAGGCACATTGAGGTAACGTGGTTGTCATTCGGGATACTAGGCATGGTGGTATCTTTGGATGGTTAGTACGGTGGAGTTTGCGTCCATTGCCGCATCATTCGACAATTACAGTTGGAGTTGTAGGATGTGAAGATGTGGCATGTTGTGATGAAGTTGTTGCGGCGTTGAAGACACGTCACATGCAGGACATGCCATTGCACAACGGCCTGAACATATGCGAGTTGGAGACGGTAGGCTTGACCGTCTAGATATGACTGAACGCCTTGATACCGATGGAGGTAGGCAGAGACATGTGGGCATGGTGCATTAGGCCTTAGCGACTAAGGGTCGTGAACTTAGGTAGATGCGGTGAGTCTCTGAACTAGGAGGCTCGGGGGAAGTGACATGAGACCGCCAAATAACTATCAGGCTATGACAATTGGCAATGGAGTGAGTTGCCGATTTGAGCATATGGTGGAGGTTGTTGGGCTTATAGGCCCACATCAACACACATTTTTTCTACTCCTGTATTCTTTTTCTCCCTTATAATCTTCTTTGTCGCTAGGTTTTGGGATGGTTTTTTGGGGTGCTCTTCTTTGCGTGAAAACATAAAGAGAAAGAGGAGAAGAAAGTAAGAGAGAGGAAGGGTAGAGATAGGGATCGAGTGATTGTTTGCTATAACAGTTGAGACATTCTTGTAGTCTCTTACAATCTCTTGTAATCTCCTGTGAATAGTGAAATTTGTCGGTTCATTGTTTTTCGGTGGAGTAAGCTTGACCAAACCAATTTATCTCTTGTGTGTTTGTTGGACTCGATTTAACTCGTAGTAATATCTATTCCTCTATTGTTAGTGTTATGATTGTATGCAAGTTGCGGGTTTCTCTATTTCTTGATTTATTGTGTATGAAAGTTTTTGTTGTGAGCTTAATTGTGAATTCTTATAATTGAAGCTGTTGTACCGATTTTTCCAACATTTGTGATGTAAAATTTAAATGTACAAGTTATCTTCATGTCGTATTATGGTCGAAAAATGGTGGTCCAGTAAGGTATGTGGTTCTCATGGTATTTCTTTCTAATACGGTACCATTCTATGATGGATTTATGGTGTTCGATTTGGACCTGCTAGGGCCACAGTATTAATTAAGCCTACCAGTAATACCAGACGAAGCGATAATGAAAAAAAAACTGAAGAAATTGATAACAATCAATGCTCCAAAAAGATATACATTTAATTCAGAAAATATCCAATTCAGAAATCCAATGCAAAATCTGATGAAAACACTATTCAATTCAGAAAATATCCAAAATGCCTATATATATTCAACAAAAAGGTATCTTGAGAATTCAAAGCTCATAGAAGAAATCTTGCGAATTAATTCAGGTTTTCCAGCAGTTATCACTTTATTCAACCAAAAGATATACATTTATTCGGTAGGTGATTCTGGTGCAAATCTGAAATTAGTATACATCTCTAATCACAATAATTGACTTCACAAAGTCAATAAAATCATTTCTCAATATAAGCTATATTTACTTATGGTAAAAAAATGAGTAATTGATTTGGTTAATGAATCATTAAAACTAATTGTAGTCCCATTAAATCAACTCTAGTAATTTCCAAAGTTTATAAGAGACAATATATATATTATTAACTATACTAATTCCATTTTGCTTATAGTTTGAATGTTTGTCTTTGCTTTTTTTTTTTTTTTTTGCACTTTAAAATTCAATCCAAACCAAGTTCTTAGTGATGGTACAACCTATGTTGTCTCTGGTTAAGATCGTATTACTTGGATCAAATGAGACGAATTGTATTTTTTTTATATTATACTTATGGTGCAGTTAAATTGATTTCTTAAGATCTTTCAAATGTATAATAGTTCCACTGATTTGCTCCACTGATTTTGTTAATTGTTGGCATAGTTCCAACTTCAAAACAAATATAGACAATTTTTCTCATCGTTCCTAAACTCTAAACTCTAAATTCTAAACTCTAAACCTTATAGAGTAAATATAACTGTCCCTCGTATTAGCGTCCCCCTTACGTGCCTCTCCCCACTCAAATACAATGATAAATTATTTTTAATTCTTTGTATAAATATTTTATTGAACCAATGCAATGATAATCATTTTTTAGTATAAAGACTTATACTTAAAAATATAAAGACTACTACATTTGAGTATAAAGACTTATATGGGAGGCGTGTAAGGGGGGACAGTTAGTCGCTTCCTACATTATATGGAAGCGGATTCTCTGCCGCGCAGCAGTAACGTTCAAAATTCTCTGCGCTGTATGTTACGGACGGCTCAGATTTGATTCAAGGGGTCTGACATTAAAAAATTTAACTTGCACAAATCTCAATGCAAATCAAAGAATGAAATTTATCGTACAGCACGCACAGTGTTTGTGCTGCGTGGTAGAAGATCTCATTCCACATTATATTGGGCTGATTTGAGGGTAAGAAATGCAGTTGGGCTGCGACTAGAGCCTACAAGTTCTGTTATGGACACAACAATTAATCTAATTTGCTGTATATTTTCCAGCTAAAATTATTAAGAATTTCATCACCTACTTCGTTTATAATTTTTATTAAATATGTATGTAGTATTTTGTGTATATCATATATGCGTGTGAGTCTAATATTGGGTTGTTGAGTCCTTGTTGGACAAAAGGAATTGGGTTTGTACGTCAGATAAATGTATAACTCGCCAAGGGAAAAATATGCATGCTGCCCAGTAAATTTTAGTTTTTTATTTGCATCGAAATTCGTACAAGTTAAATTTTATAATATCAAGACTTTCGAATCAAATTTGAACTGTTTATAGCCTATAATATAAAAAATCTAAACCGCTCATCTCTGCAGCGCGGCATAATAATTGTTGAGGTTGGTCATTCGTCAAATGATTTGCGGTAGGTGAAGTACCAGTGAATTCGGATTTAAATCTTGGTCTATTTTGTCTGCTTCTAAGCTCCACATAATTAGGAAAGTAAATTTCTCTGTCAGAATTTCGTCCTTTTGCTGTTAATTTCCAACAATTATGTGGACTAATTGATATTATTTTTTTTGTTTCATTGACCGTTAAGTTATGGATTGTTAGTTATTGTCGGCTTTATGAATAATGTACTTTATAGCTGGATAGATGGACCGAATTCAAAAAATACGAGCATTTCAATACTTAATCACCTGCAAGAGGAATGACCGACTAATTGTTTCTTTTTTGTTAATAGACAAAAATGTCTATACTTCAATATTTAATATTTTAAACTTAAAGTTAATCTAAAATCTCTCAGCAATATATTTTTATTGGATTTCAAATCCGCGACTTCTCACATAAATTAACTATTAATTGTTAAATTAATCTTCATTAAAATGTGTTGCAACAAAAGAGTTAAGCGATGTTATCATATTTTTTTTTTTACTGCTATCTCGACTTAAATCATAGTGCTAAATACAACTGGATGACATAAATTAGATTATGAATATATAATTCGGAAATTGCACAAAAGAGTGATTATACGTGCTTATTTTTAAATGAGTAATCTTTAGTCTTTACCTTAGTGAGGTCAAAATTTTAAAGAGAGAAAAACAATGATATCCGAAATATAATTTGCATATATCATAACTTGTTACAAATTACATAGCATACAACAAAAACAAAATCAGACTCTCACATTTTTCGTAAACTATCCTAAAACAGGAGCTACATCCATATGAGTAACATGCTCATGATATTTCTTTGGTGGTTGAGTTGTACCTATATGTTCTATCTTCAACTCATTATTCTACACACTCTCTTTTTTAGGTAGAAACTTGATATCTATGTACTTAGACTTAGTCGAGCTTCTGTTGTTCGTCGCATAGAGTACGACTGAATTGTTGGCATATAGCAGTGTCAGCAGCTTCTTGATCGAATGGTCTACTTTCAGCCTAGTGACAAAATTCTTGAGCCACACACCATTGTTTGAGGCTTTGTCGCATGCAATAAAGTCGATTATCATTCTGGAAGGTGTTATTAATATATGTTTAGCACTTTTTCATGATACAACACCGCCTACCATCATGCAAATGTATCCTTATGTTGACTCCATGCTATCCACGCATCCTCCAAAATCAAGATCGATATATCCAATGACCTCGAGCCTTTCCGATCTCCGATATGTGAGCATATAATCTTTTGTTTCCTTCAGGTATCTAAGCACCCTCTTGGCTGTCTTCTAGTGCTCCATACGCGTATGAGATGTCTTTCATGGCATTTATTTCAAAATCAGTTTGGGGACATTGTGCGAGATTGAACTTGTCCCCTTCTACGGGTGTATCACCTGATTTAGAGTCTTTCATGACATACCTGCTCAACATTTTATCGATATAATTTCTTTGGGACAGTCTCAGAACACCTTGGGATCTATCCTTCAGTATTTCAATCTCTAGAACAAAGAAGCATCACCAAGATCTTTCATCTCAAAATTACTAAATAGAAAATTCTTGATTTGATACAACATATTTTTATCGTTACTTGCTAGTAGTTTGTCGTCTACATATAAGATCATAAAAGTGAATTTGCTCTCACAAAATTTAAAGTATATGCATTCATCAAGTAAGTTAGCCTCGAACTCGTTTGAGCTAACAATGTTGTGAAATTTCAAGTATCATTGTCAAGATTCTTGTTTGAGCCCATAGATGAATTTCTTGAGTCGACATGCCATAGACTTTGGATTGTCAATCACAAAATTTTCTGGCTGCTTCATATAGATCGTTTCATCAATGTCTCCTTTAAGAAACATTGTCTTTACATCCATTTGATGGAGCTCTAAAACATAGTGTGCTACTAGTGCCAATATAATTCTTAAGGAATATTTCGATGAAACCAGAGAGAAAGTTTCCTTATAATCAATGCCTTCTTTGTGAATTCCTTTGCGACAAGACGTGCTTTGTATTTTCAACATTGCCTTTAGAATTTTGTTTGATTTTCAAAATTCACTTGCATCCAACAGTTTTCTATTCTTTAGACAATGGAACAATAACCCAAACGTTATTATCGTACATGTATTTCATATCTTAATTCATGGTATCGATCCACTTTTGAGAGGCATGGTTTTCCATAGCTTGTTCGATATCTTTTGGATCATTTTCAAACATACCTATGTCAAAATCATGTTCTTGAAGATAAACAAATCTTCCAGTTAATCTTTTCTCTCTAGTGGATCTTCTTATTAGTTATGGTTGTATTATTTCTTGAGGAACATTTTCGTGAACATCGTTACCAACTTCTGGATCTCCCACAAGCGCATGGTCATTGACATCGTCCATGACAATGTTGTTATTTTGGTCTAATTCGGGTCCATATGTGTTCATGTTATCCTGCAAAATTTGAGTAGTGAGTGTAGTTTGCCTATTGATATTATTAGAATGGGTGTCCTAGATCAAGTGCTATTGCAGAAGCAGTTTTAACAATTACAATTCAAATTTTCGAACCTTAATAACCTAGCTCAAAGTCTCAAGCAAGCAATACAAAGAGCAATTTAGCAAATCAAAATAACAAAGTCCAAGTATAGTAAAGAGAGAGAGTAAAGAGCAAGAGAAATTAAGAGAATACACAATATAATGTGGTTCTGCCTACAAACAAACTAGTCCTACGTCCACAGAACTCTCGAAATCAAAACTTCCTTTCGAGACCGGTTCCACAAGATCACAACTATTCTTACAATTGCAGAACCTATCTTTGGTTTCTTCTCAACAAGATAACCAATCTTAGATTCCTAACATATGCAAGGTGCTACTTTGCTCTTCAAACTTCATTTTTTCTAATTTTGTTGCTAGGCCAACTTTACGAGTCTTTTTCATGTGTTTATTATCCTCATATCTAAGTACAAAGGCATTCTAAATTTCTTTGGCATTTGTAGAGTGAGTGAGAGATAGTGCTATAGTCTCATGAATTGAGCTAAATATAGTGTTCATGGCATTGTCATTTGAATATTTAAGATCTTTGAATTCTTTGGTCAATCTAATACCATCGATTTCATACTTGGGTGTCCAAGCATCATCTACGACTTTCCAAAATTCAAGTAGACTAAGATAGTTTACCATATATCTCTTCCAAAAAGAGGAGTTCTTACAACCTACACCAAAGATTGGTTGTTCTTTCACAAACTTCAATTGTGCCATTTTTCATAAGACAATGTCAAGAATTATCAAGATTGGACTAATTAGCTAGGTATGAACCTTTGTACTCTTATACCAATTGTTAGAATGGGGGTCTTAGGTCAAATGCTAGTGCGGAAGCATTTTTAACAATTACAATTCAAACTTTCAGACCTTAATCACCGAGCTAAAATTCACAAGCATGGAATACTAAGAGCAATTTAGCAAACCAAAATAACAAAGTGCAAATCTAGTAAAGAGAGAGAGAGTAAAGAGCAATAGAGATCTAGAAAACACAAGAATACGCAATATAACGTGGCTCGACCTACAAACAAATTGGGCCTACGTCCACAGGACTCCCAGAACCAAAACTTCATTCCGAGACCGATTCCACTAGATCACAAGTGTTCTTACTATTGGATCAAACTCATATCTTGTTTGATAATTTGTAAAACAAATCAGTACTAACCTTGCACAATTGAGTTTTGTTGAGATGCAGGTTAACACAGGTACACAAATATGCATATACAAGTCAAGACATACTCAAAGACATCAAGAACAAGCTTAGAAGTCATTCATAGAGCCATGCGTTATGGTAACACTTTCCAACCCGTCACAACGAATGTACAACCCGTCATAATGGGTGTCGAACCCGTCATAATTGTTTAAGAGAAGAAGAGCTGAGCAAAGAAGGGATTTCTAGAGCCATGCATTGCTGTAATGCATCCTAGAGGCGTCACAACGCCTTTCCACCCATTATAACGGGTTCCCAACCCGTTGTAACAGATTTCTGCTCAAGGTGGCCCAAAAGTCAGTGAAAGAAGCACAGAAGAGCATTTCTGAAAAGGTGCCAACCCGTTGTAACGAATTTTGTAACGCATCACAGAATTTTGTAACGCATGAAGCCATTTTCAAGACTCCAAGATGTGCTCAGCCTATATATACATTGGAGATACGAACCTAGAAAATATATGAAACCACCCACAAGCTTTCGAGCAATCAATTGAGTACCAGAAAGAGCATTTAGAGCCTTCTCCTACAGCTTCCTAACCTGAGAGATTTAGGATAGCTACAATTGTCTAATTATCAATTCGAAAACACTTCTTTTCTTGCTAGTTTTTAGCCTTAGGTGCACTATGTTTTTGTTGTCAATTAGTGCATCATTGTCCTTGATTGTGTAGTCAATCAGACCTTTTATCTTGTTGAGTGGTGTAGCCCCTTGCATAGGTTTAGGAACCTAAGATTGGTTTGCTTATTTAGAAGAAACTAAAGATAGGTTCCGCAATTGTAAAGAACACTTATTGTTAGTGGAATCGATCTCGGAAGAAAGTTTTGGTTTCAGGAGTCTCGTGGATGTAGGCCTAGTTTGTTTGTAGGTCGCTGAACCCCCTAAACTCTTGCGAAATGGAAATTTTGAGTTTTGAAAAAGGCACTGCAAGAATATCTAAGTGGAAATGATCTTTTGTACACACTTGCTAAAGAAATCTTTTATGGTACCAAGGATTAACCCTTTAAGACCTTAGACAATAGTTATGCTTCTTATCTCGTATTAATTTTTTTGGATGAATTCATAGGTGAAATCCTTGTTGATTCTAACCTTGCACATGAAATGTGGCACATTCTTGATAATGCATTTAAAGAGTACACTAGTTCTAACAAGTGTGATTTAAGTGTAGTGGACACAAGGTTGAAGCTACAACTATCTTAGAGAAAGAAGATGAAATCTTGGTGCCTGATGTACTTGCCATCATTAGCACGTCATTTGCTTCTTTCACTTCTGCATAGTTGGCATTGCCTTCTACCTTTTTTCAAACCAGTAGTCGCTCACATAATGCTCATGCTTCTCGCAATTATGGCAATCAACATTGGGCTTGTTTCCTCTGCTGTCTCGTCCTCGCCCTTGTCCAGTTGCCCTCGTGAGCTCTCGCTCTATTGGCCTTTTTCATCATCTCATCTTCCTTTCTTTTGACCACGACCACCTAGGCCGCTTCCTGGTCCTTTCTATTGATCATACATTACCTTTTCTTCCAAAATCACATTAGCTTGCAAAGCCTCTTCGAGTGATTCTTTTGTCTTCAGTTTTCTTTCTAGGCTTGTGTGCCATGAGGGAACCCGCGAGTTCGTCTACAGACAGCTCGCTCAAGTCCTTTGATTCTTCTATTGCACATGCGTTCTTTTCGAAGGCACCGGTAGAGATCTTAGGATCTTTTTCACCACTTTAGGTACTGTCAATTTCTCTCCATTACTCTTCAGCTGGTTTGCTACCGCCTGTACTCTCGTAACATAGTTCGAGACTCGCTGATAGTTTGAAGTCTCACCTAATTCACACACTCAGCATCCTTATAGGTTGTCTGTAGTGTTTCCCAGGCTTCTTTAGAAGTTGTAGCTTCAGCAGTCTTCTCGAAGCTAGCCTAGTCTACACCATGATATAGAATGTCGAGAGTTAGCTTGTGCTTCATACGTTGTTCCTTCAGCATCTTCAGGTTCACTGTTGTCATTCCGTTGATTGTTGCAGGTTCATCGTATCCTTCTTCTATTGTTTCCCAATCATTGTGTGCGTTGAGATCTATATGCTCCAGTTGTCGTAGTTCAACTTTGTCAACTTCGGCAACAACATTTGTCCAAGTGAACAACTCTCGAATGTTGTCATGGGCTCTGATACTAATTTGTTGTTTTAAACGCGATGGGCTACTGCTCACTTGTGTGGATACTTACCGAATGGTGGATGTTCTCGAATATAGTAAGTTCCTGAATACTCACAGGTTAATCACACGTTCACTCGGATACTCTCACAACTCAATTAGAACAGGTGACGCTCAGCTTACTTTATCGGAGTAAATATTTAAGGAGGAATAAAACATAATTATCTAGATGGAAGAGGGAAGAGAGATTCCTCTAAAAGCAGTTTTCTATTCAACGGTGAAAAATTACAAATATTTTCTCTCACTTATTTCTATCTACATTCTACCCCTATTTATACTAAAGATACAAGCATTGCAAAATCTTTAGAGTTACATTTTACTACTCCTAACCTATTGTACGTAGCTCATTAATGTCATTGTCTCAAAAGTTCTTGCACTCACATGTTGTCTCTTACTTTGGTGGGCTCTTGTCAGATTGTATCTTATGTTCTGTTAGTTCGGTCTTCAACTCACTGTCTTCTCGAGTGACTTTTGGTTGATTATTCGGAGTCCTCTTTGGCTTCAACTTGTCGAATGCATCATTTCGGCTTGCCTTCGCCTTCTACATACTGAGCTCATTCATCTTGACATCTCCTTGAACTTCAAGGTTCAGTTCGCCTAGCGAGTTGGTTTACCATCCGAATTCTCCGTTGGATTCTTACTGCTTCCATTCAGGTTCTCAGCCTTCGGCTTCTTTCCCTTCTGGCATTCGAGTCCAGCATTAGTATATTTCCAACATAAATTGCTTATTTCTCTTCGACAACAGCCAGTTGTCAACGATTCTTTATCCGATATATCTACCTTTAGATACAAACAGTTACATAATCGTTGGACAAGATAGTTTTTAACTGTTGACCGATAATTTTTTGGATATTGAAACAACATTTGCATTTTATTTTCACAAAAATATCTTAGCTAGTTAATAATTAATTGCTCACATACCGACGACAATTGCAGTAGTTGAACAAATTACAAAATGCCACTTCATGTATAACCCCATGAATTCATACATTATGGCGGCCGTGAACATGAGGTTATACATGATGTAATATTCTTATCAGCTAACGAACATGAGGTTGGTTTGACCCAAGGATTGAACTTTTTCCAAAAGCTAGAAACTACCAAATATTTAATTGCCATTTTATAGTTTGTAAGTAGGGATATGCCATAAGTCCTCGGCTCTCAGTCCGACTCCGGTAAAGTCTCTGTCAGACTCGGTTCTTATTAAGATTTTGAAAGGGGCGGACCTTATTTCAAAAATGCAGGTTCCTATTTACCCGGTCCTTTCAAGCCCCGATCTTGTCCGGCCCTGATTCGGCCCTCTGCAATCCTTAACCACGCCAGCCTCTCAGACCTTTATCAACCCTTTAACAATTAAAAAAAAAATAAAAAAGAGACCAAAGCCCTTATTATCCGGTCCTGATCCGGCCTTTTGCGACCCTGAGGACCTGATAAGGATCGGACCTTAGAGGGGCCGAACCTATTTCCTTATAACAAAGTCCTTATTACCCGGCTTCTATTAAGCACTCTTTAGATCCGGTCCTTACTCAGCCCTTTCGTAGGCCCTCTAAGTCCACCCTTATAAAGCCGACCCGGCCCTTTAGACTTTTCCTATTTGTAAGCACAAGTTAGGAAAGGCCATTTGTCCATGAAACCCACGCTTATATAAACCCAACCTCCGTCTCGAGTTCATTCATCTCTCCATCACACACAACATATATACTTTCACTTCATTTTTACAAACAAACAAAAAAGGCATGGGTTCTCTTGGTTTAGTCGACATTGCAAAAGTTTCCCAGAAGGACTATGCTGATGATGAGCAAGCATGCATGTATGCATTGCAGCTCAGTAGCGCCACCATCCTCCCCATGACCGTCAAGGCAGCAATCGAGCTGGACGTGCTCGAGATCCTAGTCAAAGGCTGTGGCGGTTATTCTGGCAACCCGGTAATGACTGCGAGTGATGTCGCTTCATATTTGAAGACTAACAACCCTCAGGTACGTCTTGGTAAACTTTTAGTTTTATATTTAGATGCAGTAAAAGGCGATAAATGTAATTCCTGGATATATATATATGGAGTGGGAGATGGAAAGATTACGAAAATCACATTTTTAGCTTAGGAGTGAGGATATATATATAGGTAATTTTAAAATAAAAAGTGCTGAGTGCATACTTATATGCAGGGTTCTGAAACTCGGATTCGGAATCGGAATCGGATGTTGGATAGCCGACTCGGAATCGGATGAATCGGATCGGTAACTCGGATTTTTTTGGCAGAAGTCTTGTTTTGTAGCACAAAAATAAAAAAAAATTGGGAAAAAATAATTTGTGAAAAAATGATGTTAATTAAGACAATAATACACTCACATAATTTACTAATATGTACATAATTACAAACATTACAAATAATTAAAGCACATTAATACAAAATAAAATTTTGAGCATGCAATGGTTATTTGATAGATACATATTTTATATCCTTAAAATTTTAGAAAAAAATAAAGAAAATTACGGTGCAAATTTCATGAAAAATCTCCAACGTTTGACCCTCCGAACAATTTAAAATCAATTGACACAAATTTAAAATTCGAATTAATGGAGGGGTCCATTTACTAGACAAATTGAGAGTAATCAATGCATGGTTAAGGAGAAAAGTCGCTGGAACAATCCAACTTAAAATCAGATGAGCTATTTTATTTGGTTAGACCTAGCTCATGGTATCGATACATGTCATATGGACCAAAGATCTCTCTAAGTTTACATAGACCATGTGTATCTAGGAGATAACAAATAAAAAGGAGCCATCTACAAAGAATGAACTTGGCTCATCTTGGGTGCACCAAGTTAGTGGATCTCAACATCTAACGGTGTACATACTCCGGGCCTAAGCGATTAAGAAAAGAAGGAAAAAGGGAATTAGGCATCTCTGAGGACTGAGGAAGCAATTATCTCTCTTTCCCTTTCGATGTCTCCTTCTTTTCTCAGAATAAAAACAATGGTGGCGCCGCCTCCGCTTTCCATTTAACACTTGGCTCGGCCGACTCGGCAGGAAAACTCGTTTGTCTCGGCCGACTCGGCAGGAAAACTCGTCTGGCTCGGCCGATTCGTCACTATTCATCCGAGATTTGCCCAAAAACTCGTACAGGCGCGAGAATCGGGTAAAACTCGTCTCGGACATGGCCGATTCCGAGTTGACTCGGCCGACTCGGCTCGGAATCGGCCGAGTTTCAGAACCATGCTTATATGACATGTTTAATATATTTTTTAGGCACCAGAAATGCTGGACAGAATACTAAGACTTCTTGCATCATATGATGTGATCAAATGTGAAGTGGATATTCACGCTGACGGCAAAGTGATGAGGCGGTATGGGCCGGCCCCTGTGTGCAAATGGCTAACAAAGAACGAGGACGGTGTCTCCATCGCTGCTCTGGCACTGATGAACCAAGACAAGGTCCTTATGGAGAGCTGGTATGTATGAATTTCATGCTTAAGAACAAAAAAAATGTAACGTTGCCTAGTTTGGTATGTTTTTATTATGTAATATCGATCATCAACCAGGTGATCACCTTGATCAATTATTTTATTTTATATTTTATTGTTTGGTTTAAAACAAGCTACCGCTGAATTGTTAAGCACTCTTTTACTGTTTTACATATAGAACCTCTACAGTTTTTGTGCAAATCTGAAAATATTTTCATGGATCTAATTGGAAACATATATTGATACTATCGGATCGCTTGCTGTACCTGTGGCACACATCTATAATTGCTCCCCTGGAAGAAAGTGCATATATTTCACCTTAAAAGTTTTGTGCTGTGATGGCAGGTACTATGTTAAAGATGCAGTATTGGAAGGTGGCATCCCATTCAACAAGGCATATGGAATGACAGCATTTGAGTACAATGCAAAGGATCAACGGGTCAGCCGGTTATTCAATGAGGGGATGAAGAGCCACTCTGTCATCTTCATGAAAAAATTTCTAGAATTGTACCAAGGATTTAACGGAATAAATACACTTGTTGATGTTGGTGGTGGAGTCGGCGCGAATTTGAACGCGATCACCTCAAAGTACCCGAAGATAAAGGGAATTAACTTTGATCTTCCCCATGTAATTGCTGATGCACCACCTTATCCTGGTAAATTCACCTCAGCCATTCTCCCTCTGGAATAAAAAAAGAAAAGAAATCACAACATTTTTTTATGGTAACTATAACATTATCAGTTAATTTGTGACTAGTATATTATCAGAACGAAAATCTTTCCGTCATACATATATAAAATTCATATAATAAAGAGAGAAAAGCGGAAGGTATATAATCAAATTCGCACTGGTTAGTTAATCAATTTGGTGATCAAGAATTGATGTGTTAATTTGATTCAGGAGTGGAGCATGTTGGCGGCAACATGTTTGAGACTATACCAACTGGAGATGCCATAATGATGAAGGTAGATCGAATCACGAATTTATCTATAAATACTAAATTAAAGAAAAAAGTTTATAGCAGAATTTCACCATATCATACAACTTATAATCAACAATAACAATTTCAAACAATTGCAGTGGATTATGCATGATTGGAGCGATGAGCATTGTAAGAAGATTTTGAGCAATTGTTACAAGGCCCTGCCGGAGAACGGAAAGGTGATAATATTGGATTGCATCCTCCCGACAAACGCCGATGCAAATGCACGATGTGGCTTCCACGTCGACCTCATGATGTTGGCGTATAACCCGGGAGGTAAAGAGAGAACCGAAAATGAATTCAGATCCTTAACTGAAGGTGTCGGCTTCTCAGGATTAAAGGCGACCTATGTATCTGCTAATACTTGGGTCATTGAAGTAACTAAGTAAAAGAAATTACACTACATCATGCAACATTTTCATTGTTCATTGAATGAACAGTGTATTTACATAAAAAACTAAAGAAATAGACCCAATACTTTTAATTACTGCATTTTGAATTTTTGTCATTGTTTTTATTGTAATGCACAGTTTCTGAAAGTTTGTGATGTCTTTGTATTACATTTTCAGAATATTGTACCGTTTTTCCTTCTGTTTTTAAATAATTAAAGTTATGAAAATTTGGTATCTACAAATTAACATATATTGCAATTTCCTTAATTTATTTTTCTTTATTTTACAACAGTCAAATAATAATAATAATAATAATAAGAAAAAAAATTAGATGCTCCACTAGCTAGGTAACCTGGATACTTCGGCAAGTGATAATTGGTGGATTCAATTTAAGAAATTGAAAAGGTAAAACTATTATATATTATTATAAAGTATAATGCATGTGATTAGTTGAGTTGGGTGCACTGGATATTCCGGTGGAGTATGCAAATCTTTGCCTAATAATAATAATAATAATAATAATAATAATAATAATAGTGGTAGTAATAATAATAATAATAATTATTATTTTAATAGTAATAATAATAGTAATAATAATAATATAATAATAATATAGTAATAATATAATAATAATAATAATAATAATATAGTAATAATTATAATAATAATAATAATAATAATAAAAGCTTATCAGCGCCTCCAGCAGCCTTATTTGCATTTTCCTAATTTTGGTGAATATTGCAACCATGTTCCGTGTATTTTGTCTTTTCTCCAATTCTCAAAACAACCGAAACGGTCAATCATATATTCTCCATTATCCGTGAGATATGAAATCTCAACTTACTTTTTTGTCAACCACTTTAGAAACGGAACCTGATATACTGCGCGGAACGATGTAGTGCAGAATCTGAACCGTTCGATGTTTACTGATTGTATCAAAATTTGTGACAAAATATAACTATTTTCTTGATTTTCATCGTTAGCGTCGATCGCGAAATTGATCCAAACGCGCCTACAGCAGATTCAGATCCGTAACGGAGAGAGACTAAATTAGAAACTTCTGCTAGTATCAAAGTTCAAATATACGATTATGACATATTTCAGCCCATTATTACATTTTTTTTATTGGACAAACAAATGATGCGATTTGAATTTCGAACAATTAGTTGAACTTGGTTGGTAAACAGGCCCATGTACTAACCGCCTCCTTTCCCTGCCAAAAGAAATATTAATATTAAAAGAAAAAAAAAAGCGTAGTCTCTTGTGTGTGAATTATCACACGTTTAATTTTTGCCAAAAATGCGGATGGCTTATTTCGCGGTCCACCTAACCAACTTCATTATGTTACTCTTATCTTTTTAAGAAACTTCGTTACAAACTTACAATTGAGTTCCATGTTTCATTACACGAATATTATTGTGTTTATGATTTCCAGCCTCCAAGATAGAATTTGCCTCAATTTTGATCTCAAGTTTCTCTCCAAGCTCTTTTGTGTTGTAGTGGTTATATCTGCTATATCGCCGCTATATCACTGTTATATTCGCTATATTCGATATATCGGTGTTGTTTAAGAAATATCTTGTGCTCAAGCTAAAATTTTCGCTATATCGCTATTTAGAACCTTGGCTACAATACTTTATAAAATAGCAAATTGCATATATTTTAAATTCGTATCTAGATAGAAAGTGCAAATTGTCGATCCGGATCATTGAAAATATTTTCCATACTAATATCTACTTAGATATAAAATTTTACATTGTTTTGAAACTTTTTATTATTTTATCAGATGACAAAGTTAACTTTAAATTAGATGTTTGTAAATCTCTATATATTAATGAATTTTCATCAAAATAGAAAGAAATTAAAAAAAATCAATTGAACTCTAAGTAGATATTAGTATCAAGAATATTTTCATCGGCTCTGATCGATCATTGCCCTTTGTATCTAGAGATAGGAGTCTAAATTATATGCAATATGCTATTTTATAAAGTATTTTAGCACAATTCATATTACGAGTTCTGTGTTGTTTTATACGATATATTGGAAATAAATTTTTAAATAATTTAGGAAGAAGATATTGCGAATGATAGATATATTGTTAGACCAATAGATTAAGTGTGTTTAGATTTAAATGAAATTTAAGTATTATTTCATTTTCATATTTATCAAACACAATATTAATTGTTGGAAATATAGTATAAATTTAATGATATTTCGTAAAAAATAAAATAACATTAAATTGGATTAATTAGAAATATAATAATCTAAAAATAAAACATAACTTTATGATTATTTAAAAAAATATTAAAATTGTAAAAATAATTCATTGGTATGTAATTAATCTCCTCATAGAAATAAGACGGGACAGAATCAACTAATTGATTCCAAACTTTGTAGTGCAGATATAAATGATTAAATTAATAAGAAAAAGTAAGGTTGTGCCTAAGTGGTAATAGATGCATATATATTTTTTAATTATCTTAATTAAGTAAACGCTAAGCACTTAACTTAAATAAGCAAGCGAATAACATGCCTTCGGGGAACAACGGCATCCATGATGCTTTGTCGGGGTAATGGGATGGCAACCTTATGTTCCCTCTTAGTTTGAATTTTTGTAGAAGAAAAAAATAGAGAGCTGATACGTAGATATCATATTTGATATCAATTATTGATATCAATTTTATTATGCATCTTTAGTTGAGTTATCATGCATAATTATTTGAGTTATTATGCATGTTATTTTTTGTAATTAAATAGTTATACATGTTGTCGATTTTATTATGCATCTTTAGTTGAGTTATCGTGCACATTATTTGAGTTATTATGCATGTTATTTTTTGTAATGAAATAGTTATACATGTTATTTTTTGTACTGAAATAGTTATGATATAACATGCATAATAACTCAAATAATGTGTATTATAACTCAACTAAATGTGCATAATAAAACCGATATCAATAATTTGTATCAAATATGGTATCTACGAAACATTATCCAAAAAAAATAATCTGAATAATTTGCTACGCTTTATCCACATCCTGCAACATTTTCTATTAGAACAGATCGATGTACTCGTTAAAGAACTAAGATAATTGTAGAAAAATAGATTTAGTTGTAGCAATGATAGCTTAATAACAATGCTGAGAAGAGGTATTGACATTTAAAATGAATGTCGAGTTACTTCCACCTCAAATATAAAGAGGATTTTCAATTATTAGAAACAGAAAATAACTTAGCAACTCTCTGTATATTAATTTCAAAAAAGTATATATTCTGAAATTTTCTAAATTACTGATAAGATTATTGGTAAAGGAATTTTTGTAATTATTGCGATGCAGATTTTGCAACTCTCTAGTAGAGTTTTTTACCATGAGAAGACAATTTATGTGGTTATTTTCTGGGGGTTTGAAGAGGATTTTAATAAAGAAACCCGTTTCAACAATATGTTTCACTGATATCTTATCGATACATGCGTCATTATGCATGCTAAACGAGTTGTTATGAATATTAAACGTGTTGTTATTTATGTTATTTTGTAATAAAAAATAATTATGCACATTAAGCGTATTGACATTTATATTTTTAGCTTCACGTTCATAACAACTGATCTGAAATGCATAATGATTTTTCAGTACAAAATAACATGCATAAAAATACATTTAGCATGCATAGCAACTCGTCTAACAAACATAGCAACACATGTATCTATGAGTTATCGATCAACGTATATGTATCTCAACTTCTAACATAAATATCTCAAACCAATAGAAAATATTTTCGTCCAATCTTTTCTACAACTTGGGTCCGTGATTCATTACTACAGAAACGAGCTTGAATACCCTCCATTTAATAGCGGGTCGCCCAAAGAGCCGCTATTAAAAGGGGGCAGTGGTAGTTTGGATAATAATTTTGTACATTTATTAGCGTATCTACAAAGAAATTTGCTATAAAAAGTGCTATCAGGACAATTTATAGCGGCGAAATGCACCTCCTCTATTAAAAATGATATTTTATAGCGGACGTAAGAGTGGACCCGCTATAAATTGTTTTTTTTATAGATGACAGTGTTAGGTAAGTGACCTAGAGGACCAATCATTTGTGATGGTACTCTTGTTTAGTTTTATGTATTGGATGATTTATATCATTTTGTTCCTTGAGTTTTATATATTTCATAGATTATTTGAGTTGAGGACTTGAATTGTGAAACTCTATGATTGATTATTAAACTCTTAATAGTCCCTAGTCTTATATCATTAGCATGGAACACTGAATGGTTATATATATATAGACTAGTATGTGGATTAATGCGTGATCATGTTTCACAGATCACTGATACGAGGTTTCTGTTTAATCACATAAATATACATGTACGGGATACATGATATTGGACATGACCCACCTTGACTTGCTGTAAAGATTGTGTTTGTGTCATCAGCAAAGTCATAAATAAGTATTGATTCTATTATCTGAGATATCATAATTCTAGATAATTAATGTATATTTTGTGTGATTATCAAACGCTGCTTTTAACCGAGGGCTATAAAGATAATTTCCAAATATATATGAATTATGCTAGAAGTTATGGATAGTCAATAAGATATATTTGTCTGTCTCATTTCATATGAGATTAGTGATATCTCTGGGCCCCTTGATGCAGTGATAATTATGATGCATGCATTTGTGATCATGGGATGATACAAATAATAACTATGCACTGAGGATCAAGAAAATGATTAATCGTCAAGGATGACACATTCCTACGCTTGACATTAATCAATGATATTACGTGACGAATGAATCAATACAAAAGAATAAAGGATCACGATTTGTCTATGCTTGATCGGGTGATCATAATGCATTGCTAGATGCCAATTATGATTTATAAATAAATACTTATTAATTTATTACTGGTCATGACATAGATCCTACTGGGTCGCTCTATTTGACAAGTTGAAACATAGAATAATTAATTAATTATGTGGGACATGATTAATTAGATTTGAATTGAATCAATTTGAGCGAGGCTCAAATTATGAATGAGATATACTTGACTCAGGGTGAGCCAAGTCTATGAGACTTTATCTATCAAGGAAATAATACTCTCCACATGCACATAACGTTATTGTCATAATGTTTTGAGTTATGACAGTAATAATAAAAAGGGAGTAACACTTACACATTGATATGGGCAAGTAAATGCCATGTTATGCATGCGCATGAAATTAAAGTCTCTTAATTTTCTTTTGGTGCGTTATGGGATAAAGCACCATATACATATATATGATTCTCTCTCTGGACGTGATGAACTGAAGTGTTTTTTTTTCATTTGGTCTTTGTGAGAAATCAAGAAGAAAATTAATCCAATTCAAAAGATTTTATTCCTCTCATGTGTTGAGATCAAAAGGAATCCAAAATTTTTGTTCTATAGAAGGTCTAGCAACCTTGCTTCGACTCGTCAAGGAGTGCACGTGGTAGAGGCTTCACATTTGGGAAGCTTTTGTGAGACGAGACGTCAACCAACATCCTTGCGGTTGATCCATGAAGACGTGAGCAACCTCTACGCAAAGGAAGTCATCGCGCTTGGTTACGATACCAAGTAAGGTACAAAAACACAACCTTGTTAGATTCGAATTTTATACACATGATCCTTGGAATTTAAATTGGGTTGCATGAAAATTTTAAACTTCCGCATATCATGCACGTAACAAAACCCTACAGTAGTATCAGAGCCATGTGTATTCAAAATTGTTTCTAACATTTTGTTGATGGGATTAACAAAATAATTTTGCGAAATTTTGAATTGCGAAAACTTTTGTTCAAATTCGGTATCATGAAATATTTGGTTATGAACAGTAACCCGAAACAGTAACAATTAATGAGATTAATTTACCTGTTTCTGTAAACCGAATTGACTAAGAAGTTTTTTGTTCAATTAATGAGATTAATGTAATATAAGTATTTTAAATCAAATTATGGGATAACTTGATTTGAAATGTCAAGGTACCATGTGAATAAAATTCATGTTGGATGAATTATCTGGGTGTCATGTGTGTTGCATGACACAAAGTATATATATTGTGCTAACTTTGTTTTGTAGGAAGTTGAGTAGTATGACAAATTTTCAATGCCTTGTGTGATGTATTGATTGTTGTTTGATTGTGTGTAACGCGGCCAAAGGTGCCTCATTAATTAATTTATTTATTTTATTTAATTAATATTGGCAAATTGTTAAAGCCAATTTGATGTACTATTTGGGGCTTGCATGCCTAACTATTTAGAATATTTATGTCGTACTTTTAAATTTATTAGGATAGATTTGGGTAGAATAAATATTTATCTATTTGGGCATGTGAAGTTCGCCATGGCGCAAAGATGGTGCGTGAAGATGCATGTTAAGATGTCATACTACTCAACGCCTAATTGCATGGGATGTGATTATTTCCTACAATATTATTGCTATTATGTGATTTGAATTGTTAGTTGTGAGTCTAAGAGTATGGGTGTATGCTTAACCAGACTTAACTTAAATTGCAAAACACATAATAAAGTCCCTATAAAAATTAGGACGCATTGCACTTCCTACTCTATTCCTTTCAAACTATTGGCATTAGGACGACGTGTTTCCTACTCAGTAGACGTCTCCTTTTATCCTTTAGGAGTTTGGGTCGTGCGGGGCACATAGAGTGAGGTTTGTCTAATAGGGTTATCGAACCGTGTTCGGACCCTAGTGCAAGGTGTTGATTCACACAGGGTGTGGTTAACAAACCGAGAATCATGTGCGAGGCACGTGATTAACCGGGTGGTTTACCTAAATAAGCCTATTCCAAGTTTCACGCCGACGTTGCCTTGGTATAGTAAAATATGGATCTCGGGCCTACTACATGAAGGGACATGTTAAATGTAGTGGGAGTGTTCGGTACCAAAGATATTGAACTGAGCACAAAAACATAAAACTAAAACTAAATCTTTGCACTTGTAAATTTGATGTTTTGTAGATCATGGCTACTAAAGAACCAGAACTCATACCCACTTGCAACTGTCCTAGAACAAAACAAGCTGAACGGTACTAATTTTGCTGATTGGTATCGTAACCTAAAGATTGTCTTGAAACACCAAAAGAAAGAGCATGTGCTTGATACACGTTTACCTGA
This sequence comes from Eleocharis quinqueflora, assembly GCA_964058865.1. Taxonomy (NCBI): domain Eukaryota; kingdom Viridiplantae; phylum Streptophyta; class Magnoliopsida; order Poales; family Cyperaceae; genus Eleocharis; species Eleocharis quinqueflora. Next base: position 49,527 of record CAXKVX010000406.1, read on the forward strand.
ACCACCTGCTGATACTGCTACTCGTGCCGAGCGAGATCGGTACGAGAAAAAATGTGATGAATCTAATGAAGTGAATTGCCTCATGCTTGTGTCGATGACACTCGATCTTCAAAGACGTTTTGAGGATTGGAAAGCATACGACATGATATGTGAGCTCAAGAACATGTTTCAAGAGCAAGCACGCTGTGAGCGTTATCGTGTCGCGAAGGAACTCTTTGAATGTAGGATGACTGAGGGGACCTCAGTTAGTGCTCACGTTCAAAAGATGATGGGTCTTATAGAGCAGCTTGGGAAGCTGGGCTCTACTATGGACCAAGAGCTATGCACTGATCTCATTCTGCACTCCTTGCCATCGAGTTTTAGTATGTTCATCATGAACTACAACATGGCAGGAGTAGTCAAGCCGTTGAATGAGTTGCATTCTATGCTCTCTACGGCTGAGACATCCATCAGGCGGGTACCTGATGTTCTGGCAGTAACTGGACACAGCAAGAAGGTGAAGAAAGGTAATTGGAAAGGAAAGGGGAAGGTTAAAGGTAAGGGCAAGGCTCAAGCTGGGAGCAAGAGCACACCCAAACCGATGAAAGTTTCTACGCCGACCCTGGACACTGTGTGCTTCCATTGTAATGGCAAGGGTCATTTCAAGAGAGCGTGTCCAAAGTTCCTAGAGGAGCAAAAGGCATTGGGAATGTCATCTTCCTCAGGTATTCATGTTGTTGAAATCAATTTTGCTATGTCATCTTCTACCTCTTGGGTCGTGGACTCAGGAGCAGGTGCTCATATTTGTTCAAATGTGCAGGCACTAAAAAGAAGTAGACGGTTGGCGAAGGGTGAAATGCAATTCAAGTTTGGCAATGGCGCGTTGGTTGCGGCCATAGCTGTTGGAGACTTGGAGTTGATTTTGCCCAGTGGGCTTGTAATAGAACTGAGTAGTGTCTATTATGTTCCTTGTGCTAGTAGAAATATTATGTCTGTGTCTTGTTTAGATTCTCATGGTTTTGAGTTTTCTTTTAAGAATAGATGTTGTACCATTTCTCGAAATGGTTTGTTCTATGCTAGTGCTTCTTTTGTTAACGGTCTTTATGTGATTGACCTCAGAACACCCATATACAACATAAATACCAAGCGACTCAAATTAAATTGCAATAACTCTACCCTCATGTGGCATTGCCGCTTAGGTCATATAAACGAGAAACGCATCAAGAAGCTCCAAGAGGATGGACTTCTAGGTCATTTTGACTGGGAGTCAATTGATCGATGCGAATCATGTTTACTTGGGAAGATGACCAAAGTACCTTTCAATAAGGTTAATGAAAGGACTACAAAGCTGTTAGCACTTGTGCATACAGACGTGTGTGGTCCTTTTGGTACTAGCGCAAGAGGTGGGTATTCGTACTTCATTACATTTACTGATGATTTCAGTAGATATGGATATGTGTTTCTGATGAGACATAAGTCAGAATCCTTGGAGAAGTTCAAGGAGTTCCAAAATGAAGTCGAGAATCAACTTGGGAAGAAGATTAAAGCACTACGATCGGATCGTGGTGGCGAATACCTAAGTACTGAGTTTAGCAATCATCTCAAAGAGTGTGGAATCATTCCACAGCTCACTCCACCTGGAACACCACAGTGGAATGGTGTGTCCAAGCGGAGGAATCGTACATTGTTGGACATGGTACGGTCGATGATGAGTCGAGCAGAACTACCTATATCCTTTTGGGGATATGCTCTTCAGACTGCTCTTTTCACCTTAAATAGAGTACCCACGAAGTCTGTAGACGAGACTCCATACGAGGTGTGGACAGGGAGAGTCCCTAATTTGTCTTTTCTCAAAATTTTGGGGTTGCGAAGCTTATGTTAGGCGGTTAATACCTGACAAGCTTGGTCTTAAATCTGACAAATGCTTCTTCATTGGTTATCCGAGGGAAACCAAGGGTTATTACTTCTATCATAAGTCGGATAACAAAATATTTATTGCTCGACATGGTGCATTTTTGGAGGAGGAGTTCCTCTCCAAAGAAAGTAGTGGGAGCAAGGTAACACTCGAAGAAATTCGAGACCCACTTCTTGATACTTCGGGTCAAACCGAAGTGGAACAAGTTCCAAGCGAGGCCTTGGAACAAGTTCAGCAGACACCACATGTTAGAAGGTCAGGGAGGATAGTCCATGCACCTGAGAGGTACTTAGGACTACATGAGATATTACTTATTGGTGATATTGATCCCTTGACATATCATGAGGCAATATCAAGAGAAGACTCCGATGAATGGCTCAAAGCCATGAAATCCGAATTGCAATCCATGGAGGACAACCAAGTGTGGGACCTGGTTGACCTACCTGATGGGATAAAACCCGTCAAAAATAAATGGGTCTTCAAGAGAAAGACCGACATGGATGGCAACTTGACTGTGTACAAGGCAAGTCTAGTGGCAAAAGGTTTTTCTCAAGTCGAGGGGATCGACTATGATGAGACCTTTTCACCAGTGGCCAAGTTTCAATCAATTCGGATCCTTCTAGCGATTGCCGCATTTCATGATTATGAGATTTGGCAAATGGATGTCAAAACCGCATTCTTGAATGGGGTTCTGGATGAGGATGTGTACATGGTACAGCCTGATGGATTTGTCGATCCTGAAAAAGCTGGGAAGGTATGCAAGCTTAAGAGATCCATTTATGGATTAAAGCAAGCATCTCGGACTTGGAACATAAGATTCGATGACGAGGTCAAAGTTTTGGGATTCATGAGAAAACCAAAAGAACCTTGTGTTTACAAGAAGATGAGTGGGAGCTCAATTGTGTTTTTGGTGTTGTATGTCGATGACATTCTTTTAATTGGAAATGATATTCCTATGCTTGAATCTGTGAAGTCATCATTGAGTAATGCTTTCTCAATGAAAGACTTGGGCGAGGCTACCTATATTCTAGGTATTAGGATCTTTCGTGATAGATCTAAGAGACTCATAGGTTTGAGTCAAAGTACATACATAGGAAAGGTGTTGGAGAGATTCAACATGCAGGATTCCAAGAGAGGTTTCCTACCTATGTCACATGGCATTTCTCTTAGTGAGTCTCAGTGTCCTAGGACACGTGAGCAAAGAGAGAAGATGAGTATGGTTCCATATGCCTCGGCTATTGGATCCATTATGTATGCCATGTTATGTACGCACCCAGATGTGTCTTATGCGCTTAGCATGACTAGCAGATATCAAAAGGATCCCGGGGAGGACCATTGGACAACTGTCAAGAATATCCTTAAGTACTTGAGAAGGACAAAGGATTTGATTTTGGTCTACGGTGGTGAGGAACATCTCGCAGTTACGGGGTACTGTGATGCTAGTTTTCAAACCGATTGTGATGACTCAAAGTCACAGACTGGGTACATATACATGCTCAATGGAGGAGCTGTCTGTTGGAAGAGTTCCAAACAGGACAGTACGGCTGACTCCACTGTTGAGGCAGAATATATGGCTGCTTGCGAGGCAGGCAAAATGGGAGTTTGGATACGGGAGTTCATTGACGAGCTTGGTGTTGTTCCCAGCATAATAGATCCCATGGAACTCTATTGTGACAACACGGGAGCTATTGCGAATGCAAAGGATCATAGGTCCAGCAAGAGGACTACGCACATCAAGCGCAAATATCACGTGATTCGTGAATTCGTTGAGAACGGAGACATCAAAATGTGCAAAGTAGGTACGGAAAGCAACACAGCTGATCCGCTGACAAAACCACTTCCATTAGACAAGCATGAGAGACATGTTGGCGCTATGGGTATACGATACATGAGAGAATGGCTTTAGGGCTGGCATGATTGTATAGGACATAGTAGAATTTGGGTACGGGGTACTTGATTGGCTCTAGTTCAAGTGGGAGATTGTTAGGTAAGTGACCTAGAGGACCAATCATTTGTGATGGTACTCTTGTTTAGTTTTATGTATTGGATGATTTATATCATTTTGTTCCTTGAGTTTTATATATTTCATAGATTATTTGAGTTGAGGACTTGAATTGTGAAACTCTATGATTGATTATTAAACTCTTAATAGTCCCTAGTCTTATATCATTAGCATGGAACACTGAATGATTATATATATATATATACTAGTATGTGGATTAATGCGTGATCATGTTTCACAGATCACTGATACGAGGTTTCTGTTTAATCACATAAATATACATGTACGGGATACATGATATTGGACATGACCCATCTTGACTTGCTGTAGAGATTGTGTTTGTGTCATCAGCAAAGTCATAAATAAGTATTGATTCTATTATCTGAGATATCATAATTCTAGATAATTAATGTATATTTTGTGTGATTATCAAACGCTGCTTTTAACCGAGGGCTATAAAGATAATTTCCAAATATATATGAATTATGCTAGAAGTTATGGATAGTCAATAAGATATATTTGTCTGTCTCATTTCATATGAGATTAGTGATATCTCTGGGCCCCTTGATGCAGTGATAATTATGATGCATGCATTTGTGATCATGGGATGATACAAATAATAACTATGCACTGAGGATCAAGAAAATGATTAATCGTCAAGGATGACACATTCCTACGCTTGACATTAATCAATGATATTACGTGACGAAGGAATCAATACAAAAGAATAAAGGATCACGATTTGTTTATGTTTGATCGGGTGATCATAATGCATTGCTAGATGCCAATTATGATTTATAAATAAATACTTATTAATTTATTACTGGTCATGACATAGATCCTACTGGGTCGCTCTATTTGACAAGTTGAAATATAGAATAATTAATTAATTATGTGGGACATGATTAATTAGATTTGAATTGAATCAATTTAGGCGAGGCTCAAATTATAAATGAGATATACTTGACTCAGGGTGAGCCAAGTCTATGAGACTTTATCTATCAAGGAAATAATACTCTACATAACGTTATTGTCATAATGTTTTGAGTTATGACAGTAATAATAAAAAGGGAGTAACACTTACACATTGATATGGTCAAGTAAATGCCATGTTATGCATGCGCATGAAATTAAAGTCTCTTAATTTTCTTTTGGTGCGTTATGGGATAAAGCACCATATACATATATATGATTCTCTCTCTGGACGTGATGAACTGAAGTGTTTTTTTTTCATTTGGTCTTTGTGAGAAATCAAGAAGAAAATTAATCCAATTCAAAAGATTCTATTCCTCTCATGTGTTGAGATCAAAAGGAATCCAAAATTTTTGTTCTATAGAAGGTCTAGCAACCTTGCTTCGACTCGTCAAGGAATGCACGTGGTAGAGGCTTCACATTTGGGAAGCTTTTGTGAGACGAGACGTCAACCAACATCCTTGCGGTTGATCCGTGAAGACGTGAGCAACCTCTACGCAAAGGAAGTCATCGCGCTTGGTTACGATACCAAGTAAGGTACAAAAACACAACCTTGTTAGATTCGAATTTTATACACATGATCCTTGGAATTTAAATTGGGTTGCATGAAAATTTTAAACTTCCGTATATCATGCACGTAACAAAACCCTACAGACAGTCCCTTGAGTCCGCTATTAAAGGTCTTTTATAGCGGATGGCCTCTAGAGTCTGCTATAAAAGATTTTAATAGTGGAATTTCATAACAGTTCGGTATAAAAAGTTCTGAGTAATTTGCTCTCACGGATCACCATGTAGTTCCAATCCAATTGTTCGTTATTGTCAATCCAACGCTCCAAACAAACACAGAGTCCCACATATTAAGCCACATTTTCTCTTCCAATAATTTTTGTTCTCTATAAAAGACATCAACTCTCCCTCATTTCTTTCTTCTTCCCACAAAAATCTTACCTCATTCTTCCTTCCTTCGTCTCCTTGTTTCTACATATTTTCACTGTGAATAATAAACTCATATATGAGCTTTCAGTTTTTTTGTCTTCATTTGTCTTATTATTATTTTTTTCACAACTCGTTTAATTATTACTATAAAAATAAAATTAGGTTGTTGGTAAGATCATTTATTTACAGAAAATCACATCTGTAAAAAAGAGGGCTTGCAAATGACATATTACAACTAATATACAAAGAAAAAAAATAAATTACAGCAATAAATGACATATTTGCAAATAATAAAATTTTCTTTTAATTATATATTACGAACATATATTTCTATAAAAATGCATATCAAATCAGTCTATTTCATAATAAATGCCAATCAAATCACTGACGCAGCAACCGTTGTTCTTTTCAAAATCTTTTATAGCAATTTAGTAAAGATCCGTTATTAAAAGTAATTTTTTATAAGAAATTTTTTACTAAAGTCCGCTATTAAAAGTCATCTTTATAGCGAACGTTTACTAAAATTTGTTATTGTAAATCACATTTTATAGTTGACTTTAGTAAAGATTTGTTATTAAAATCATATTTAATAGTAGATTCTTCAACTTTTAACAGCTTTCCTTCCTTTAATAGCTCTGATTGTTCGTTATTTAATCTTTTTTTCATCACTATTAAAATTTTTTTGTAGTAGTGATTTTTCTTCAGCCTCAAACGATATTACTATAGTAACATCTCAATTTAGTCTGATTTCCTACTTAACTTTGTCAATAAAAAAGGTACGTGGAGTATGTTACCGTGCCATTGTATGAGAAAAAAATGCATCCGATATATATGATGATTTAATACATCTTTCTTGAAAGTTGAAAACAACCGTAACGATGATGCATTAAAAAAAGTTTGACGAATATCTCATTTGATATATCTAATTCAATATTATTTAATATGTATAGTAATTACAACATGCATATAATACAAAATGAAATAAATTAATAAATCAGACCACATACATAATAATTACAACAAACTATAAAAATATAGTTCTCACATGATCTAACATGGCGTTATATACATGTTCAGGGGCGGATTAATTCATGATTTTCGTTAGGGGATAAGATTTATAATGTTTTTTAGGGAGGACAAATAACACAGATTTTCAAATATATATGATTGTCTCGCAAAAAAATTTGACAAATCATACAAATACACTAAATTATTTTGCAATTTTTTTTTTCCAGAAACTACTTGCATCCGCCCCTATCCATGTTGAGAAATTTATTATGCATGTCCGACTATCAGTAAATGCATGATAACAAAATATATCAATATATCCGATAGAATGCATAATAATAAAAATTCGAGTTTTCATGCATGTTAAGATATTTGTTATGCATAATGTTAAGTAATTTGTTATTATACATATGTTTTAGACTTTTAGTTATTATGATGCATGTTCAATCTAGTGTTACTTTAAATTTTATTTTATTTTTGTGCATATTAACAGGTTTGTCATACATACGTTTCAATTATCATGCATGTTCAATTTTACTAAATATAGTAACGTTGTATCAACTTCCTACAAAGAAAACAAGCTTTTTAAAAATAAAAAAAAGAGGTGATATAGATTTATTTGTTAATAAAATTTTAATTTCAGGTTTATGCTCGTTGGCAACTATTAGATTCCGTGATATATAATGTCAAATAGAAATACTACAATAGAGATCTTCGGATAATTATAATAGCTACAGAATTGTCCATATTTTTCTTATAGAAATAGTAGGCGGTTGGCCTGGAATAATTCGTATTTTAAAATTTTCCGATAATTAAATGATATCGCTCATTGAGTAGTTGCACGGATCCGATTTTTCTAATATTGAAAATTTAATAAACAAGTTATAAATAAAACAAAGGATTGTTCTGAAATTTAGTAAAATAGAAAATATCGGAGTTGCGGACATGAATTTTTCGGAAAAAATTATAAAGCGGTGTTGTCAACACCAACCATTTGATTTAATCAAATGAAATGTTTTGTAGTTGAAATTTTATTTAATAAAATGTAACTAATTTAATTCTTGAGTTAGGTTATATTTAGGCAATTTTATAACAGCTTCGTCTATGCTCGTCGGATTCGTAATTAATTTTTTTATCGTCACAAGCCATCGAGGTGTAGAAAATTACAATTCTGACGAGCGTAGTTGAAATTATTATAAAAGATATTAAGTAAGATTAGTATTTATTTTCTACAAACTTCGACAACACTCGTCGGGATCGTATTTAGTTTTTTTTATCATCACAAGCCATAGAGATGCAAAAATTCGAGTATGCTTCCATCTCGTCAGTCTGGCGATCGAAGAAATGTGCATCTCAAATTTGGTTTCAACTTCAACTTATGTCTTAATTAGTAATTTTTATCATGAGTTTATGTCAGAAGAAATTTTTAATCGCTCATTTTTCCGGTCGCAAATCAGACTCAAATATCTACAACTCGATAGCTTGCGACGATGAAAAATCTAATTACGATTCCAACGTGCGTAATCGAAGTTGTTCCAAATATTACCTAAATATAACATAACTCATGAATTAAATTAAAAATATTTTCATTAAAAAAATTCAACAACAAAACTTTTCATTTGCAGCACATTTGATTAAATCAAATGGCCGGTGTTGACAATATCGGTCTTTTGATTTTTTCCAAAAGACGATGTTCATAACTCCAGCTTTTTTATTTTTTGACCTTTCAAAGCATTCTTTCTTTCTTTCTATTTATAATTTATTTATTAAATTTCTAATATAAAAATATCAGAAATTTTACAGATGGGCTTGCAAGTGCCTTTTCTAATATTAGAAATTTAATAAATAAATTATAAATAGAAACAAAGATTGTTCTAGAAGCTCTAAAAATTGAAAAGGTCGGTGTTGCCAACACTCGTCTTTTGAAAAAGTAAAAAATAGAAAATGTCAGTATTGTCAACACCGTACATTAAAACCTTCAATTTTAATGTCGTGTGCTGAATTTTTTATATAAAAATATTAATAATTTAATTCAACTTTTGGCTTATATTGGTAATCTTTTAAAACAACTTCAGTTGCGTTCGTGAGAATTTTAATTAGTTTTTTTAATTGTTGCATGTCGAGCTATAAATAGTCTACATCCATAGCGTCGAGTCTGATTTGTGATCAAATTGACATGTGATTCAAATGTGGTTTTGATGCAAACTCGTGATAAAAATTACTGATTAAGACACAAGTTGAAGACGAAGCCAAACTTGAGATGCACATTCATCTATCACAAATCAGACTCGGCTTGATGGAAAAAGACTCGAATATCTACAACTCGGTGGCTTGCAACGATACAAAAATAATAAATTATTGTCTTGACGAGCGTAGTCGAAGTTGTTACAAAATATATTAAGCATGATTAGTATTTTTTTCTATAAACTTTGGCTAAGTTCGTCGAGACCGTAATTAGTTTTTTTATCGTCGTAAGCAATCGACCTGTAGATATCCGAGTCTACTTCCATAGCATTGAGTTTGATTTATGGTCGGAGGAATCTGCATTTCATACTTGGATTCATCTTCAACTTATGTCTTAATTAGTAATTTTCACAAGTTTGCGTCAGATTCAATTTTGAATTACTTGTTTCTCCTATCACAAATCAGACGCGATGCAACAAAAGTAGACTTGAATATCTACAGCTCGATGGCTTGCAACGACAAAAACAAGTAGTTACTGTCTTGACGAAACACACCTGAAGTTGTTACAAAAAAGTACCTAAATATAACCCAACTCATGAATTAATTATTAATATTTTTATTAATAAAATAATCAATCGTTCAGAAGTTGCTTATGTGTCATTTGCTTTTGAATAAAAAATCAAAATCGTACAACAGTTAATTTTTATTCAAAAATAAATATTGTAGCGTCTTTACTCGATTATTTTATTAACGAAAATATTAATAATTTACTTCATGAGTTGTGTTGTATTTAGATATTTTTTGTAATATTTAGGTTACGCTCATCGAGTTCATGATTAGTTTTTTTTATCATCCAAGTCATTGAGCTGTAAATATTTGCATCTATTTTCAACGCGTCTTGGCTGATTTGTGATCGAAGAAAATAAGTTGCTACAAAAATACTTAATATAATCGAAGAGTTGAATTAAATTATCAATATTTTTATTAATAAAAAAAATCAGCGCACGTCATTTATTAGTGGTAACCTTTCAAAAATACTCCAAAAAACATCATATCTTACTACGAGAAGAGTTTCTTCTACGAGTACTTCATTTAAGTGTTGTAAACAATGAATAAAACGCTACGAAGAAGCATAGATTACCACTCTAAGTGATTCTTTATGGGTGGTAACCATTAGTGATTCTGATCAGAGTATGTCATTTATTGGTGGTAATCATTAAAGAAAACATCACAAATCATCTTATCCTACTACAAGAACTATTTCTTATCTTAGTACATCATTTGTGGGTGGTAACCATTTAAAAAAACACCAAAAAGAATCATATCCTACTATGAGAAATGTTTTGATCAGAGTACATTTATGAGTGGTAATCTTTAAAGAAAACGCCAAAAAGTATCATATCTTACTACGAGAAGAATTTCTTCTATGAGTACTTCATTTAAGTGCTGTAAACAATGAGTAAAACACAACGAAGAAGCTAGATTACCACTCTAAGTGCTTCAAGTCCGAGTATATAAATTTATGAGTGGTTATGATTAAAGTACTTCATTTCTGGGTGATAATCATGAAAGAAAAACATGACAAAGCATCTAATGCTACTACCAGAAGTGTTTCTTATGAGAGTAATCATTTATGTGTTGTAGACATTATGAAATCACCACAAAGCAACACATTTTACTATGAGAAGAGTTACTGATCAGAGTACTTCATTTATGAGTGCTAACGTTTCAAGAATACTCCAAATAACATCATATCTTACTACGAGAAGAGTTTCTTTTATGAGTACTTCATTTAAGTATTGTAAATAATGAATAAAACACTACAAAGAAGCATAGATTACCACCCTAAGTGATTCTTTATGGATGGTAACCATTAGTGATTCTGATAAGAGGACATCATTTATTGGTGATAACCATTAAGGAAAACGTCAAAAAGCATCTTATCCTATTACAAGAAGTATTTCTTATCTTAGTACATCATTTGTGGATGGTAACCATTTAAAAAAACACAACAAAGCATCATATCCAACTATGAGAAGTGTTTCTGATCATAATACATTTATGAGTGGTAATCTTTAAAAAAAAACTCCAAAAAGTGTCATATCTTACTACGAGAAGAGTTTCTTCTACGAGTACTTCATTTAAGTATTGTAAACAATAAATAAAATACAACGAAGAAGCATAGATTACCACTCTAAGTGCTTCATGTCCGAGTACTTAATTCATGAGTGGTTATGATTAGAGTACTTCATTTATGGGTGGTAATAATGAAAGAAAATATGACAAAGCATCTAATGCTACTATAGAAGTGTTTATTATGAGAGTAATCATTTATGGATGGTAGACATTACGAAATCACCACAAATTATCATATCCTACTATGAGAAGAGTTGCTGATCAGAGTACTTCATTTATGAGTGCTAACGTTTTAAGAATACTCCAAATAGCATCATATCATACTACGAGAAGAGTTTCTTCTCTGAGTACTCCAATTAAGTGTTGTAAACAATGAATAAAATACTACAAAGAAGTATAGATTACCACTCTAAGTGATTCTTTTTGGGTGGTAACTATTAGTGATTCTAATCAGAGTACATCTTTTATTGGTGGTAACCATTAAAGAAAACATTAGAAAGCATCTTATCCTACCACAATAATTATTTCTTATCTTAGTACATCATTTTTGGGTGGTAACCATTTAAAAAGACACTAAAAAGCATCATATCCTACTATGAAAAGTGTTTCTGATCATAGTACATTTATGAGTGGTAATCTTCCAAGAAAATTTCAAAAATCATCATATCTTACTTCGAAAAGAGTTTCTTCTACGAGTACTTCATGTAAATATTGTAAATAATGAATAAAGCACAACAAAGAAGCATAGATTATCACTCTAAATGATTTTTTTGGATGGTATTCATTAGTGATTCTGATCAGAGTGCATCATTTATTGGTGGTAACCTTTAAAGAAAACGTGGCAAAGCATCTTATCCTACTACAAGAATTATTTCTTATCTTTGTACATCATTTGTGGATGGTAACCATTTAAAAAGACACCACAAAGCATAATATCCAACTATGAGAAGTGTTTCCGATCATAATACATTGATGAGTGGTAATCTTTCAACAAAACTCCAAAAAGTATCATATATTACTACGAGAAGAGTTTCTTCTCCGAGTACTTCATTTAAGTGTTGTAAACAATGAATAAGACACCACGAAGAAGCATAGATTACCAATCTAAATGATTTTTATGGGTGGTAATCATTAGTGATTCTGATCAGAGTACATCATTTATTGGTGGTAACCATTAAAGAAAACATTGCAAAGCATATTATCCTACTAGAAGAAGTATTTCTTATCTTTGTACATCATTTGTGGATGGTAACCATTTAAAAAAACACTACAAAGCATCATAACCTACTATGAGAAGTGTTTCCGATCATAGTACATTGATGAGTGGTAATCTTTCCAGAAAACTCCAAAAATTATCATATCTTACTACGAGAAGAGTTTCTTCTCCGAGTACTTCATTTAAGTGTTGTAAACAATGAATATGACACCAGAAGAAGCATAGATTACCACTCTAAATGATTCTTTATGGATGATAATCATTAGTGATTCTAATCAGAGTACATCATTTATGGTGGTAACCATTAAAGAAAACCTCACAAATCATCTTATCCTACTACAAGAAGTATTTCTTATCTTAGTACATCATTTGTCGGTGGTAACCATTAAAAATAACACCATAAAGTATCATATCAAACTATGAGAAGTGTTTCCGATCATAGTACATTTATGAGTGGTAATCTTTCAAGAATACTCTAAAAAACATCATATCAAACTACGAGAAGAGCTTCTTCTCCAAGTACTTCATTTAAGTGTTGTAAATAATGAATTAAACACCACGAAGAAGCATAGATTACACTCCTGCTTCATGTCCGTGTACTTAATTCATGCGTGATTCTGATTAGAGTACTTAATTTATGGGTGGTAACCACGAAAGAAAACATCACAATGCATTTAATGATACTACCAGAAGTGTTTCTTACGTGAGTACTTCATTTATGGGTGGTAGACATTACGAAAACGCCACAAAGCATCATAACCTACTACGAGATGAGTTGTTGGTCAGAGTACTTCATTTATGAGTGGTAACCTTTCATGAATACTCCAAAAAGCATCATATCTTACTACGAGAAGAGTTGCTTCTCCGAGTACTTCATTTAAGTGTAGTAAACAATGAATAAGACACCACGAAGAAGCATAAATTACCACTAAAAATGATTGTTATGGGTGGTAATCATTAGTGATTCTGATCAAAGTACATCATTTATTGGTGGTAACCATTAAAGAAAACATTGCAAAGCATATTATCCTACTAGAAGAAGTATTTCTTATCTTTGTACATCATTTGTGGATGTTAACCATTTAAAAAAACACTACAAAGCATCATAACCTACTATGAGAAGTGTTTCCGATCATAGTACATTGATGAGTGGTAATCATTCCAAAAAACTCCAAAAATTATCATATCTTACTACGAGAAGAGTTTCTTCTCCGAGTACTTCATTTAATTGTTGTAAACAATGAATATGACACCAGAAGAAGCATAGATTACCACTCTAAATGATTCTTTATGGATGATAATCATTAGTGATTCTAATCAGAGTACATCATTTATTGGTGGTAAGCATTAAAGAAAACCTCACAAATCATCTTATCCTACTACAAGAAGTATTTATTATCTTAGTACATCATTTGTCGGTGGTAACCATTTAAAATAACACCATAAAGTATCATATCCAACTATGAGAAGTGTTTCCGATCATAGTATATTTATGAGTGGTAACCTTTCATGAATACTCCAAAAAACATCATATCTTACTACGAGAAAAGTTTCTTCTCCGAGTACTTAATTTAAGTGTAGTAAACAATGAATAAGACACCACGAAGAAGCATAGATTACCACTCAAAATGGTTTTTATGGGTGGTTATCATTAGTGATTCTGATCAGAGTACATTATTTATTGGTGGTAACCATTAAAGAAAACATCACAAAGCATCTTATCCTACTACAAAAGTATTTCTTATCTTTATACATCATTTGTGGGTGGTAACCATTTTAAAAAACACCACAAAGCATCATATGCTATGAGAAGTGTTTCCGATCATCGTACATTTATGAGTGGTAATCTTTCATGAAAACTCCAAAAAGCTTCATATCTTACTACGAAAAGAGTTTCTTCTACAAGTACTTCGTTTAAGTATTGTAAACAATGAATAAAATACAACAAAGAAGCATAGATCACCACTCTAAGTGCATCATGTCCGAGTACTTAATTTATGAGTGATCAAATTGGAGTACTTCATTTATGGGTATTAATCATGAAAAAAAACATCACAAGGCAGCTAATGCTACTACCATAAGTGTTTCTTGCGTGAGTACTTCATTTATGGATGGTAGACATTACGAAAACACTACAAAGCATTATATCCTACTACGAGAAGAGTTGTTGATCAGAGTACTTCATTTATGAGTGGTAACCTTTCAAGAATACTCTAAAAAGATTCATATCATACAATGAGAAGAGTTTCTTCTCCAAGTACTTCATTTAAGTGTTGTAAATAATGAATAAAACACCACGAAGATGCATAGATTACCTCTCTAAGTGCTTCAGGTCCGTGTATTTAATTCACGAGTGATTCTGATTAGAGTACTTAATTTATGGGTAGTAACCATGAAAGAAAACATCACAATGCATCTAATGCTACTACCATAAGTGTTTCTTACGTGAGTACTTCATTTATGGGTGGTACACATTACGAAAACGCCAAAAAGCATCATATCCTACTACGAGATGATTTGTTGATCAGAGTACTTCATTTTTGAGTGGTAACCTTTCATGATACTCCAATAAGCATCATATCTTACTACGAGAAGAGTTGCTTCTCCGAGTACTTCATTTAAGTGTTGTAAACAATGAATAAGACACCACGAAGAAGCATAGATTACCACTCAAAATGGTTTTTATGGGTGGTTATCATTAGTGATTCTGATCAGAGTACATTATTTATTGGTGGTAACCATTAAAGAAAACATCACAAAGCATCTTATCCTACTACAAAAGTATTTCTTATCTTTATACATCATTTGTGGGTGGTAACCATTTTAAAAAACACCACAAAGCATCATATGCTATGAGAAGTGTTTCCGATCATCGTACATTTCTGAGTGGTAATCTGTCATGAAAACTCCAAAAAGCTTCATATCTTACTACGAAAAGAGTTTCTTCTACAAGTACTTCATTTAAGTATTGTAAACAATGAATAAAATACAACAAAGAAGCATAGATCACCACTCTAAGTGCATCATGTCCGAGTACTTAATTTATGAGTGATCAAATTGGAGTACTTCATTTATGGGTATTAATCATGAAAAAAAAACATCACAAGGCAGCTAATGCTACTACCATAAGTGTTTCTTGCGTGAGTACTTCATTTATGGATGGTAGACATTACGAAAACACTACAAAGCATTATATCCTACTACGAGAAGAGTTGTTGATCAGAGTACTTCATTTATGAGTGGTAACCTTTCAAGAATACTCTAAAAAGCATCATATCATACTACGAGAAGAGTTTCTTCTCCAAGTACTTCATTTAAGTGTTGTAAACAATGAATAAAACACCACGAAGATGCATAGATTACCTCTCTAAGTGCTTCAGGTCCGTGTATTTAATTCACGAGTGATTCTGATTAGAGTACTTAATTTATGGGTAGTAACCATGAAAGAAAACATCACAATGCATCTAATGCTACTACCATAAGTGTTTCTTACGTGAGTACTTCATTTATGGGTGGTACACATTACGAAAACGCCACAAAGCATCATATCCTACTACGAGATGATTTGTTGATCAGAGTACTTCATTTTTGAGTGGTAACCTTTCATGATACTCCAATAAGCATCATATCTTACTACGAGAAGAGTTGCTTCTCCGAGTACTTCATTTAAGTGTTGTAAACAATGAATAAAACACCACGAAGAAGCATAGATTACCACTCTAAATGATTTTTATGGGTGGTAATTATTAGTGATTCTGATCAGAGTACATCATTAAGTGGTGGTAACCATTAAGGAAAACATTGCAAAACTTATTATCCTACAACAAGAAGTATTTCTTATCTTTGTACATCATTTGTGGATGGTAACCATTTAAAAAAAACACTACAAAGCATCATAACCAACTATGAGAAGTGTTTCCGATCATAGTACATTGATGAGTGGTAATCTTTCAAGAAAACTGCAAAAAGTATCATATTTTACTACGAGAAGAGTTTCTTCTCCGAGTACTTCATTTAAGTGTTGTAAACAATGAAGAAGCATAGATTACCACTCTAAATGATTATTTATGCATGGTAATCAATAGTGATTCTGATCAGAGTACATCATTTATTTGTGGTAAAGATTAAAGAAAACCTCACAAATCATCTTATCCTACTATAAGAAGTATTTCTTTCTTATCTTAGTACATCATTTGTCGGTGGTAACCTTTTAAAATAACACCACAAAGCATCATATCCAACTATGAGAAGTGTTTCCGGTCATAGTACATTTATGAGTGGTAACCTTTCAAAAATACTCTAAAAAACATCATATCATACTACGAGAAGAGTTTCTTCTCCAAGTACTTCATTTCAATGTTGTAAAACAATGAATTAAACACCACGAAGAAGCATAAATTACCACTCTAAGTGCTTCATGTCCGTGTACTTAATTCATGAGTGATTCTGATTATAGTACTTAATTTATGGGTGGTAACCACGAAAGAAAACATCACAATGCTTCCAATGCTACTACCATAAGTGTTTCTTACGTGAGTACTTTATTTATGGGTGGTAGACATTACGAAAACACCACAAAGCATTATATCCTACTACGAGAAGAGTTGTTGATCAGATTACTTCATTTATGAGTGGTAACCTTTCAAGAATACTCTAAAAAGCATCATATCATACTACGAGAAGAGTTTCTTCTCCAAGTACTTCATTTAAGTGTTGTAAACAATGAATAAAACACCACGAAGATGCATATATTACCTCTCTAAGTGCTCCATGTCCGTGTATTTAATTCACGAGTGATTCTAATTAGAGTACTTTATTTATGGGTAGTAACCATGAAAGAAAACATCACAATGCATCTAATGATACTACCAGAAGTGTTTCTTACGTGAGTACTTCATTTATGGGTGGTAGACATTACGAAAACGCCACAAAGCATCATATCCTACTACGAGATGAGTTGTTGATCATAGTACTTCATTTATGAGTGGTAATCTTTCATGAATACTCCAAAAAGCATCATATCTTACTACGAGAAGAGTTGCTTCTCCGAGTACTTCATTTAAGTGTTGTAAACAATGAATAAGACACCACGAAGAAGCATAGATTACCACTCAAAATGATTTTTATGGGTGGTAATCATTAGTGATTCTGATCAGAGTATATCATTTATTTGTGGTAACCATTAAAAAAACATCGCAAAGCATCTTGTCCTAATACAAGGAGTATTTCTTATCTGTATACATCATTTGTGGATGGTAACCATTTTAAAAAACACCACAAAGCATCATATCCAACTATGAGAAATATTTCCGATCATAGTACATTTATGAGTGATAATCTTTCATTAGAACTCCAAAAGGCTTCATATCTTACTACGAAAAGAGTTTCTTCTACAAGTACTTCATTTAAGTATTGTAAACAATGAATTAAATACAACAAAGAAGCATAGATCACCAATCTAAGTGCTTCATGTCCGAGTACTTAATTTATGAGTGATCTAATTGGAGTACTTCATTTATGGGTAGTAACCATGAAAAAAAATCACAAGGCATCTTATGCTAATACCATAAGTGTTTCTTACGTGAGTACTTCATTTATGGGTGGTAGACATTACAAAAACACTACAAAGCATTATATCCTACTACGAGAAGAGTTGTTGATTAGAGTACTTCATTTATGAGTGGTAACCTTTCAAGAATACTCTAAAAAGCATCATATCATACTACGAGAAGAGTTTCTTCTCCAAGTACTTCATTTAAGTGTTGTAAACAATGAATAAAACACCACCATGTTGCATAGATTACCTCTCAAAGTGCTTCATGTCCGTGTACTTAATTCATGAGTGATTAAGATTAGAATACTTAATTTATGCATTCAATGCTACTACCATAAGTGTTTCTTACGTGAGTACTTTATTTATGGGTGGTAGACATTACGAAAACACCACAAAGCATTATATCATACTATGAGAAGAGTTGTTGGTCAGATTGCTTCATTTATGAGTGGTAACCTTTCAAGAATACTCTAAAAAGCATCATATCATACTACGAGAAGAGTTTCTTCTCCAAGTACTTCATTTAAGTGTTGTAAACAATGAATAAAACACCACGAAGATGCATATATTACCTCTCTAAGTGCTCCATGTCAGTGTATTTAATTCACGAGTGATTCTGATTAGAGTACTTTATTTATGGGTAGTAACCATGAAAGAAAACATCACAATGCATCTAATGATACTACCAGAAGTGTTTCTTACGTGAGTACTTCATTTATGGGTGGTAGACATTACGAAAACGCCACAAAGGATCATATCCTACTACGAGATGAGTTGTTGATCATAGTACTTCATTTATGAGTGGTAACCTTTCATGAATACTCCAAAAAGCATCATATCTTACTACGAGAAGAGTTGTTCTCCGAGTACTTCATTTAAGTGTTGTAAACAATGAATAAGACACCACGAAGAAGAATAGATTACCACTCAAAATGATTTTTATGGGTGGTAATCTATAGTGATTCATATCAGAGTATATCATTTATTGGTGGTAACCATTAAAGAAAACATCGCAAAGCATCTTATCCTACAACAAGAAGTATTTCTTATTTTTGTACATCATTTGTGGATGGTAACCATTTAAAAAAACACCACAAAGCATCATATCCAACTTTGAGAAGTGTTTCCGATCATAGTACATTGATGAGTGGTAATCTTTCATGAAATCTCCAAAAAGCATTATATCTTTCTACGAAAAGAGTTTCTTCTACTAGTACTTCATTTAAGTATTGTAAACAATGAATAAAACACAACAAAGAAGCATAGATCACCACTCTAAGTGCTTCATGTCCGAGTACTTAATTAATGAGTGATCTAATTAGAGTACTTCATTTATGGGTAGTAACCATGAAAAAACATCACAATGAATCTAATGCTACTACCATTAGTGTTTCTTACGTGAGTACTTTATTTATGGGTGGTAGACATTACGAGAACGACACAAAGCATCATATCATACTATGAGAAGAGTAGTTGATCAGAGTACTTCATTTATGAGTGGTAACCTTTCAAGAATACTCTAAAAAGCATCATATCATACTACGAGAAGAGTTTCTTCTCCAAGTACATCATTTAAGTGTTGTAAACAATGAATAAAACACCACAAAGATGCATAGATTACCTCTCTAAGTGCTTCATGTCCGTGTATTTAATTCACGAGTGATTCTGATTAGAGTACATAATTTATGGGTAGTAACCATGAAAGAAAACATCACAATGCATCTAATGCTACTACCATAAGTGTTTCTTACGTGAGTACTTCATATATGGGTGGTACACATTACGAAAACGCCACAAAGCATCATATCCTACTACGAGATGATTTGTTGATCAGAGTACTTCATTTATGAGTGGTAACCTTTCATGATACTCCAATAAGCATCATATCTTACTACGAGAAGAGTTGCTTCTCCGAGTACTTCATTTAAGTGCTGTAAACAATGAATATGACACTAGAAGAAGCATAGATTACCACTCTAAATTATTTTTATGGGTGGTAATTATTAGTGATTCTGATCAGAGTACATCATTAAGTGGTGGTAACCATTAAGGAAAACATTGCAAAACTTATTATCCTACAACAAGAAGTATTTCTTATCTTTGTACATCATTTGTGGATGGTAACCATTTAAAAAAAACACTACAAAGCATCATAACCAACTATGAGAAGTGTTTTCGGTCATAGTACATTTATGAGTGGTAACCTTTCAAAAATACTCTAAAAAACATCATATCATACTACGAGAAGAGTTTCTTCTCCAAGTACTTCATTTAAGTGTTGTAAACAATGAATTAAACACCACGAAGAAGCATAAATTACCACTCTAAGTGCTTCATGTCCGTGTACTTAATTCATGAGTGATTCTGATTAGAGTACTTAATTTATGGGTGGTAACCACGAAAGAAAACATCACAATGCATCCAATGCTACTGCCATAAGTGTTTCTTACGTGAGTACTTTATTTATGGGTGGTAGACATTACGAGAACAGCACAAAGCATTATATCCTACTACGAGAAGAGTTGTTGATCAGATTACTTCATTTATGAGTGGTAACCATTCATGAATACTCTAAAAAGCATCATATCATACTACGAGAAGAGTTTCTTCTCCAAGTACTTCATTTAAGTGTTGTAAACAATGAATAAAACACCACGAAGATGCATATATTACCTCTCTAAGTGCTTCATGTCCGTGTATTTAATTTATGAGTGATTCTGATTAGAGTACTTAATTTATGGGTAGTAACCATGAAAGAAAACATCACAATGCCTCTAATGATACTACCAGAAGTGTTTCTTACGTGAGTACTTCATTTATGGGTGGTAGACATTACGAAAACGCCACAAAGCATCATATCCTACTGCGAGATGAGTTGTTGATCATAGTACTTCATTTATGAGTGGTAACCTTTCATGAATACTCCAAAAAGCATCATATCTTACTACGAGAAGAGTTGCTTCTCCGAGTACTTCATTTAAGTGTTGTAAACAATGAATAAGACACCACGAAGAAGCATAGATTACCACTCAAAATGATTTTTATGGGTGGTAATCATTAGTGATTCTGATCAGAGTATATCATTTATTTGTGGTAACCATTAAAAAAACATCGCAAAGCATCTTGTCCTAATACAAGGAGTATTTCTTATCTTTATACATCATTTGTGGATGGTAACCATTTTAAAAAACACCACAAAGCATCATATCCAACTATGAGAAATATTTCCGATCATAGTACATTTATGAGTGATAATCTTTCATTAGAACTCCAAAAAGCTTCATATCTTACTACGAAAAGTGTTTCTTCTACAAGTACTTCATTTAAGTATTGTAAACAATGAATCAAATGCAACAAAGAAGCATAGATCACCAATCTAAGTGCTTCATGTCCGAGTACTTAATTTATGAGTGATCTAATTGGAGTACTTCATTTATGGGTAGTAACCATGAAAAAAAAATCACAAGGCATCTATGCTACTACCATAAGTGTTTCTTACGTGAGTACTTCATTTATGGGTGGTAGACATTACAAAAACATTACAAAGCATTATATCCTACTACGAGAAGAGTTGTTGATCAGAGTACTTCATTTATGAGTGGTAACCTTTCAAGAATACTCTAAAAAGCATCATATCATACTACGAGAGGAGTTTCTTCTCCAAGTATTTCATTTAAGTGTTGTAAACAATGAATAAAACACCACCAAGATGCATAGATTACCTCTCTAAGTGCTTCATGTCCGTGTACTTAATTCATGAGTGATTAAAATTAGAATACTTAATTTATGCATCCAATGCTACTACCATAAGTGTTTCTTACGTGAGTACTTTATTTATGGGTGGTAGACATTACGAAAACACCACAAAGCATTATATCCTACTACGAGAAGAGTTGTTGGTCAGATTACTTCATTTATGAGTGGTAACCTTTCAAGAATACTCTAAAAAGCATCATATCATACTACGAGAAGAGTTTCTTCTCCAAGTACTTCATTTAAGTGTTGTAAACAATGAATAAAACACCACGAAGATGCATATATTACCTCTCTAAGTGCTCCATGTCCGTGTATTTAATTCACGAGTGATTCTGATTAGAGTACTTAATTTATGGTTGGTAACCATGAAAGAAAACATCACAAAGCATCTAATGCTACTACCAGATGTATTACTTATGTGAGTACTTCATTTATGGGTGGTAGACATTACGAACACACCACAAATCATCATATCCTACTATGAGAAGAGTTGCTGATAAGAGTACTTCATTTATGAGTTGTAACCATTTAAGAAAACTCCAAAAAAAACATGATGTCTTACTGCGAGAAGAGTTTATTCTCCGAATACTTCATTTAAGTGTTGTAAACAATGAATAAAAAATCACATAGAAGCATTGATTACTACTCTAAGCGATTCTTTATAAGTGGTAATCATTAGTGATTCTGATCAGAGTACATTTTTATTGGTGGTAACCATTAAAGAAAACATCATAAAGCATCTTATTCTACTAGAAGAAGTATTTGTTTTCTTTGTACATCATTTGTGGGTGGCAATCATTTAAAAAACATCACAAAGCATAAAAAAAATCGGTGTTGGTAACACATGTCTCTTATATTTTTGTGTTTTCAGAACAATTTATTTCTATTTACAATTTATTTATTAAATTTTTAATATAAAAAACGGTGCATGGATTCCGCTGAGGGAAAAAAATGATTGGGTCATTTTTTTATTGTTTTCTAGAAAATGACAAGAATCTATCGTTTAGTCCACAAAATGAGACAGTCTACCTACCCATTTTCTTGTGACTAAATTTTTTTTTTTTTACTAGAACAATTTTCACACTTTCGTCGTAAAAATATAAATATAAGTTAAAAATTTATACATATTTTAGCTTTAGCTAAATATAACCAAAATAATAAATGTCAATACCAAAAATATTCAATAAATTATCATGTAATAAGATAATAAATCCCGAATTTCGACATGCGTCACAAAATAATGGATATTTATGCAAAAAGATTTTATATATTTTCAATTTGATAGCAATAAACTTGCAAAAAATATCAAATTCTACCTAAAGTAGTGGTAAGACACAAGACATCTATGGAAAAGATCCGAGGTTCAAACTCCAGCAGATGCTATATTAGAGAGGTTTTTCAAATTTATTTTCTGATTCTTTTTTGGTATGTGTTGTAAGCCTACGGACAATGAATAAAAAAAACTTGCAAAAATTAATTGTTTTTTATGATGTGAACTACTAAATGTTTACCAACTTTATGGAATATCTGTTTGTACTAAATAACTAAAATGTGTCATTTAATATGTGTGTGTATTTGTATGTCAACTTATAGATTGATTTTGTTTCAAAATTTGTTCAAACTTAGCATGACGTAATATTTCATCAAAAAACAAACAAAATTGTATGAAATATATAACTTCCGAAATTAAATAGTCTTTGATGAAATACCTAATAAATTAATCTGAACACTTGCTATATTTAGCCTTACACCTATTTTATTTAGTTTGCACCCCAAGCATACTATGCAAAACAGACTTGAAACAGTGCAAAACATACTTGAAACAATGTAAAAATAATCTTGAAACATCTAGTCTAAACACTTGTTATATTTAGTTTAAACATCTATTTTATTTAGTATGCACCCCTGCTATTTTATGTAAAATATTTAGAATAGTGTGTAGGACAAAAACGTTCATAAGAACACATGCGGTCCAACTTTCCATTTTTATTCACGTTTGACTGTTCATTTGTATCTGTTTTTTACTCTTAGACTTTCTCTTTTTAACAAAATTAGTTAGGAGGACTGAAGTGAGGAACTAGAATTGGAGGACTATTAGTTGGACCTTTTAAAGAAATCTATGGAAAATGGAAACATGACGACCCTAAAGGTTTTCCAAATAACTTTGAAACAATTTTCAAAAGTACTTATAAAACGAGAAATTACAAAAAAAATGTATTTTGAACTTATAAATTAATCATGTTTCATATTTCACGAAATTTACAGACGTGTTCATACTAGTTGTTTCAAGCATGTTTTTGCATTGTTTCAAGTTGTTGAATCCTAGAGGGGTGAATAAGGTGTTTAAAAAAAATCTAGGGTTCTTTTGCAAATTAGGTGCACAATTCAATATTTAATGATAAACAAGATAGCACAATTCAAGCAATTTAACAACAATCTTCTTAACTAACTAAATTTGAATAAATTTAAATAGATTTGAGTTAAAACATAACAAACAAAATGTAGAACACGTGACACTGATATGTTAACAAAGTTCGGCTATTGATTATGGACCAAAAGTCTCTTTCAAGGACCGAGATCTAGCTCCTTACACACAAATGATCATTTTTGTCGTGTCTTGCCATTTTCGAAAAATGCTCATACGCGTGAATTAGAGGAATTTTTTTCTGTCTGACCCTAAAAAAATAAGAATTACATTCATGACCTTATTTTTTTCAAACATTTGACAGTCATGGCCCTATTTTTCTGTGTTCATCATTTAGAAGTGTATTCTGCGTTCAGAAATAGATATCACCCGAGTTTACGAAGCAAAAAAATACCAAATACTTTGGAAATCTGCGTTCACGTCTGAACGTAGCGTCTGAACGTGCGTCCAGACGTGTCGTTCACAATGTTTCCTGAACGCAACGTTCAGACGTGACGTTCAGACGTGAACGCAGATTTGAAATTTTGCATCATACTTAATCATTTGTGTCTTTTGTTTTTTCAGCGTGAATGCATGTGTTTAGTCTGAATGCTAAACGCAGAAAAATAAGGTCATGGCTGTTATATGTTTTAAAACAGGGTCATGAATGTAATTCTTATTTTTTGAGGGTCAGACAGAAAAAAAAATTCAGAATTAGAGTTACGAGTCAAAATTTATGCTCGTTTGAAGATCAAACGTTATTTTCTGCTTGTTTTTTGTCAAAAATAATATTTAAAACGATTAAAACTATTAAAATATGCTCATACTAACTAAGGATATAGTCATATTAACTCCTTTGGTGGTCATACTAACATCTCAGGTAGTCATACTAACTTCTCAAATACTTACTAAGTATGTATGCGGTCATACTAACTTTTCTGATGGTCATACTAAATAAATGAGGTTGTCATACTAAATAAAATATGTAGTCATAATAACCTCTCAAGTGGTCATACTGACTACTCAAGTTCTCATACTAAGGATGTCGTCATAGTAGCTCTTCTTGTAGTCATACTAAATAAAATAGGTGATCATACTAACCTCTTAGTGGTCATACTAACTAAGTATGTGATCAAACTATCTCCTCTGGTGGTCATACTAAATAAAATAGGTGGTCACCCTAACCTCTCAGGTGGTCAAATTAACTGTTCAAGTGCTCATACTAATTAAGAATGTGGTTATACTAGCTTCTTTGATGGTCATACTAAGTAAAATATATGGTCATACTAACCTCTCAGATAGTCATACTAACATCTCAAGTAGTCATACTAAGATCCAGAATGTCCATACTAACATCCAGGATGTTCATATTAACTTTCAAAATGTTCATAATAACATCTAGGGTGTTCATACTAACTTCACATGTGTTCGTACTAACATTCAGGGTATTCATACTAAATTTCAGGAGTTTATACTAACATCAGAGATGTTGATACTAGTTGAAAAATATATCTATACTACTAAAACAAATGTTTATATTAGATGCACGTTTATATTTTCATTTGTCTCCTTCTATTTTTTTTTCTTTTGTGAAAAAAGGTACCAGCCATGGTGAATACGAAGAAAGTAAGAGGCAGTCTCAAGATCGTTCGTTGCATTTTGTCTTTGTTATCAGATTTGCTATCACTTCCTCGTTCTCAGTCTGTAGTCACTATAAACATTATTTTCATTTTTGACAGTTTTCTCGTCATTTCTAATAATCTTTCGTCGAAGAGAAGGTAGAAAAAAAAAAGAACGATAAAAGAAAGAAAAAAGAAGAAGAAAGATGCACTTAAAGATAAAAAAAGAAGTATAAAAAAGAAATAAGATAAAATAAAGATAAGAAAAAAAATATGAAAGAGAGTAAATAACGAAAACGAAAGACATAAAGTTGAGATTAGAAGATTTTTTCTTTTTTTTAAATTGTCATCATAAATTATTATTGTTGTTTTATTAATCGTGCATAACACGATCTGAATTTCTTTTAGCATGAGATAGAAGTCAAATCATCTGAACCACAACAGAATTGGGACTCCAAACTGATGCCTATCAAACAAAAGTATCATAATTAACTACTAAAATAGACAGTTTTTTAAGATAGCGGATATAATTTATCTTCCAAAAAAAAAAGCAGCGTTCCTCTAAAAATATTTGCCTAGTTGTCACATACTTCCAAGTCTTCATTCTAAAGACTTGACCCACAAATACACCAGTACCGCACCAATAATTCTATATATTCAGTGTATCCTTAGCCACCTCCTCATGCTATCACGTCCCCACAGTACTCGATCTCTCTTCCCATCGCACTCGATTTCTATCTATTCTCCAAGCAACTACCATGGGCTTTCCTCTGAGCTACTGTGTAATCCTCCCAAAACCTATAATGCTCATCTTTAATCTCCTAGACCTCATAAGATATGCCATCTCTCTCTTTCTATTCCGCATCGGCATCAACGATTCAGTCGACTACTACCCATTTATGTGGCTCCCTTCCATTGTCGACTCCATTGCCGCGCCTCAATCATCTACGATCAAATCCAGACTCCGCGCTGTCGAACTCTCGAATTCAAGTCTGGAGAAATGCAAACATGATCAGACGTCCCTTGTGTGCTCTGTGTGTTTAGAGCAATTGAATGCTAGAGATGAGGTGAGAGAATTAGGCAACTGTTCCCATTTGTTTCACAGAGAATGCATTGATAAATGGGTTGATATGGGAAAGCTCACTTGCCCTCTGTGCAGGGAGCAGTTGCCCTCTGCCTTTAGTTAGTTATTGGAGATAACTTTGAATTGATATAATAGTTAATCTGTGTTTGTCACGACAGCAAACTTGTAGAATCAGTAAACTGATACAGTAAATAAACAGAAATTCCAATGATCTTCATTGCATTATTATTTATTAACGCGTACACTAAGATCATCGTTAGTGGTGTACATTAATTTTTATTTCTCTAGTGGATAAATTTGACATACTTAATTGTAAGAGTGCCATGGCTAGTTACGCTATGGGTCAGTATAAGCTTGATCAATTACACTAATAATTGTAATTGATGACGATAACATTTTTTGTTAAAATTTTGATTCATAGAAAACCACTCAAATATCATTAAAAATATTCATTTCAGGATTTATATTAAACGTGTAACAATTGGTACTTATGATATTATTATTCAACTTATTTTAATTCAATCTCAATTAAACATCAAACTTATTCAATTGAATGCTATCAAACTAATGCACACCTCCATTTGATTTGAGACATCCTCAATTATCCCAATTCAATATCTCATGTTGGTACCTAGTGAGTGCATGTGTGATATCCCATCCAGTCACTTGTAGAAGATTAAATTAAGCATACTCCTGACATCGTGAGACTCCTAAGAACATGCCAAGCATCGTGCATTAAGTTCTAGTGTCCTAATTTGCTAGTTTCAGTTTGGTGCGGACACTTTTCCTTTGAACTTTTCTTCTTGTTCTTTGAGAAGCATTTACAACAATGATGCTCTTCATGTTCTTCTCACTCTCCTCTTTCAATTAGTATAAGGCTTGCGGGCTGAAGCTCAAAGATTGGAGAGTTGAAGATCGATTAGAGAACTCCAGTGTCGAGTAGAGGAGCTTAGAGTCGAAGAAAGATGAAAAAAGAGGACCCTTGGATCAGACTCGTGTCTTCAGTCTGACGGTTGTGTTCTTATTCTCTCGCTTCTTTTATTAATTAGACCTCGGAAAGCGTTTGATTAAGGAGCTGACAAGGTGGGGTCCACAAGTCAGATTTAATGAGACAATCTAGCGGCCTCATTTGTCTTGAATTTGCACAGACTCCGTTCTTGTGAGCCGAGAGGCTGACAACCTCTTTCGTCTGTATTGTGTTCATGTGATCCAAGCCAATCCAAAGGCCAAAATTATTTGTGAATTGATATAGAAGCCCAAAATTCAACTAGTTGTCGTTTAATGCTTAAAAATTCAAATTTAATTTGTGCAAATCAGTTTTGAATTGTTTGGAGGCTCAAATGGTCGAATTTTTAGTGAAATAAAGCCCAAATTTTCAGTAGAATTTATTGGTATAAAACTTGACCAATTTTTCTTGAGCTTTGATCCTTGATTTATTTAGAAATGTTGTATGTGATTATTTAATAATATGACAACTATGGAAATTGCACATATTAAGCCCCAAATAATTGGTGGTATCACATAAACACCTCATAAAATCCTTGAAAACTATTCTTGAGCCTTCATTGCACTTGATTTCTTTGATGAAGTCTTGGATAATTTGCACATAGGACCTTGAATTTTTCAAAATTAAGCTAGCCCTTTTTTTATCCCCTTGCTTGCTCATTGATATGCTTATGCCTTGCTTTATTCTTGTATCATTTTTTGAGACTAATAATTGTTACATTTTCAGGTGCCAACAACGTGCATGATATCAATGGTAATGAAGTTCCAATTCAAAATGCACCATCTAGTTTAGATAAGCCATGTTGCAATGAGAACATTCAAAATGAGACAATTGAGTAGTTGAAACGTAAAATATTTAAGCTTGTGTTCAAGGTCAAAAACTATGAGTTTAAAATTGAAAAGCTTGAGGTCAAAGTGAATAAATTTGAATCAAATAAAAGCAATGTGACAAGCACATAAAAGAATTAAGTGATTTAAGAATAAGTAATCAAATTATGGAAAATGAAAAGAGTTTTTAAAATCTAATAGTGTGCCAATTGTTGTATCAAACAATTTCATCATATTTGTCGATTTGCAAAACAAACTTGAATTTTACCAAACATAAACAATTTTTTGTTTGGATCCCTAAGGTTCAAAACTAAGTTACTAAATATTCAATTTATCCCCAACGCTTGTATGCTATATTTTTAAGGAGAGTTTAAAAGATTATATTATATCTAAGATACTAAATTAAATTGCTTTATATCAACTATTGCAAAATGAACAATTAAATTGTGTCTTATAAATTTCAATCATGCTAGAATCATTTAAGCCCAAACTTGACGTCATACATTTAGGGGGAGCTTAAAAAAATTGTTGTTTTAAAATTTTTAAAATTGTCATATTATCAAACTCCAATTGAAATTAAGTCAAGGTTGTGCATCACGATACTAATTTGAAGTTCAAAATGTGTTTGAATAGCATAGCAACCAATTCAAAATTTTCTAAAAATTCTAAACGAATATAACTTACGCTTCCGCAGAGTTAAATTTTATTTGTATAACAGTATTAGTGAATTCATGATATCAAAGAATTTTATATTTGACATACTCTTACTTTCATGGCTAATTGCTATATTGATGATCTTATTTATCTCTCCTTCATAAGTGCATATTTTTCTTATTATTTATGCTATATATTGTTTGTATGTGCATATAATATCCAAAAATATTGAAATAAGGGGAGCCTTGTTCTTACATGATTAGATTTTTATTATATTGCTTGCCAAAGAATTGTGCATAAATTGACGGAGAGCTACGCAAATTGGTTTCAACTTTTGCTCGATTTACAAAAAGGAGGAGAACATCACATGTGCCATATTCGTTAAAATATAATCCTCAAATATGCACATATACTATACTTTTGCAAATCGACAAAAAGAGAAGATTGTTGTATCAAACAATTTCATCATATTTGTCGATTTGCAAAACAAACTTGAATTTTTCCATGCTTTGTATTTGAGAATTTTTGCAGGGATGTTATAGCAAACTTGGGGATGCAAAATAGAAACAAGCATATTTCAAGAACAAGCAGCAAGATCGTATTAGGACTTGAATGCAAAATTTGAGAAGGAAAACATTAGAAACTTCAAGTGATGTGTTGAGAACAAGTGTAGAGCTCATCGCGACCTTTCGAAACTTCAAAAATGACCTCAATCGGAGCTACAGATCAAAAGTTATGGTTGTTTCAAGAACTGAAGATTATGCGAACAGCACAAACTGTCGATGACGGTTCGGAAGCCATTTTCTGCCCAAAATTTCCAGGAAAAACCATCGTGTGACGGTTGGAAATAGTAAGTGATGATTCGTGTTATTTGCTGTGTTTTGAAGCCATAAACTCACCCGATATAAATATGGAAGGGTAGCCTCCTCTTCTCATGTTCTGACCTATTATTCAAAACATTATAGCAGTCATTATTGACCACTAAAAAGCTCTAGATCTTGCTCTAAATCTCTCAAGTTCATCAACTCTAAATTAGCCAAATTTATTGAGTGTGCTTAGGAGATCATTCTCTTATATTTCTCTTTAGCCTTGTGCACCTTTTGGCTTGGTTCTCTACCTTTGTGTGTAAAGAGACCAAGTTCAAGCTTGTAACGGTTATTCTTGTTGATTAGTGAAAATGGCTCGATCTCGTTACCAAGTCGGGAGATCGGGAGTTCTGAAGTCGTAGACTCGTCAATAGCCTTGTAAAAACAGACTTGTAAAACTAGTCTGAACATATTTTTTTATTTAGTCCGAACATATCTTTTATTTAGTCTGAACACTTGTTTTATTTATAGTGTGTAGGTGAAAATGTTCAGAATAATTCGCTCAGTTCAACTTTTCATTTTTAGAAAGCGTTTGACTGTTTGACTTTTTCTTTATAGAAAGTTAGTCGAAGTCTCTTACGAAATACAAGAGTTTGAGTAAAGTTAATCAATCTCTAATATAAATATCCACTAAATGATCATGTTTTGAAATATTTTTAAATATCGTCTGTTTGATCGGTTCCTTCAACATCAATAACATAAATACTCAACTTATTAATTAAGGATGCTGTGAAATATTATTAAATGTTGTCTAGTTGGTCGTATTCCATCCAATGCGTTACAACTTCCAGATTCCTTACTCCGAGACTATGCATCATAATTTATCTAACGAATTCTAAGCAAGTAGAGAGAAAAAAAAACTAAGAACAACCACTACAACAGAAAGAAGTTTTAATAGTCCCTTTTAATAGCGGCAGTGCATGAAATTCGGTATAAAAATTTTTAATAGCGGACTTTAGAGCAAATGAGTTATTAAAGGTAACTTTTAATAGCGGATGGACATAGGAATCTGCTATTAAAATCTAATAGCGGCATCTTTGACAGTCCGCTATTAAAAGATGACTTTTAATAGCGGACTGGCCATGGGTCCGCTATTAAATGTTAAGATTTAATAGCGACATGTCTCTGGTTCCGCTATTAAAACTATCACACGGATTACTCATTGTCTTTACAATCTACAGCGTCCGTTCTAATCAATCAGACACTCAAAAATCACCCAGAAAAAGCCCACGGATTCCCATTCTCTTTTCTCTTTATTTCATTCATCTCTCTTATATATATATATATATATATATATATATATATATATATATATATATATATATATATATATATATATATATATATATATATTTCACTCTTCATTATCTCTTCATTAAAAGTGAGAATTAATAGCGGACCTTTCCAGTGGTCCGCTATTAAAAGTTGGAATTTATAGCGGACCCTTCCAAAAATAAATCATCTTTATTCTCAAGTTTACTTTTATTCCCCTCTTTATACTAAGAATAAACATCCCTATTCTCTTTTATTCTAAAATGTGTCCCTATCTTTATTCTCATTTTGACAAATTAAGAAGAACAGACATGATCAACGAAGACCACCAGATCGAGAGCAGGCAAATTACCTCAACCTCGCCACACCGAGCACCTGAGTCGCTACTCGCTCTAGAACCGGAGAAATTGTCATTTTCAAGCTGATCGGGGAGCTCTTGATCCATCTAGAACCTACTAACTACTGTGCCAGACGAGAATATCTCTGCCTGGTTGTGCCACAACCCCCTTCATCGCGCATCAGAGATCACACTTCGCCTCACACGATCGAAGGTAATTGCAAGGCAAGCTATTTTGGCAAACAACTTGAGAATTGCAAGGCAAGCTCGACAAGCGTACAACATGAAGAGCTTGAGGGGATGTTAAGAATACAATAGTTTGAATATATTGTTACGTGTATTGTTGGAGATGGATAATATTACAATGATGGTAGGTAGGCGATTATAGAGGTTGTAGAATGTAGGAGATAATTAGAATAATTTCAATCTATTCTATAAATACATCTCATGTAATTGTAATCAAGAACAAGTTCAATACAATAATAATTCTTTCAATCTGTCTTTACAATTTCTTTTGGTGTACATTCAAATTCAGATTCGTCTCTTATTACTGTATTACTTCAATCCGAATTTGTGATAAGAAGGCCAATAATATTTTGTGTATATGATCAACTGAATTTGCCATTTCAGTTTACGAATAAATTAAAAAGACCTAACCTTTCACAATTGAACTAAAATCTTCTTATTCCTCCCTCCGAAACTAATGCTTTAGGGTTCATGATCTTCGTCTCGTAGTGTCATCGTAGTCTTTCCCACAATCTTCGTACTTCATTCTACCCTCTCGTTCTCACTGAATGATGCTCTTTTTGTCCCTCTTGTTTGTCTTTTCTGACACCATTTGATGACGCTCCCTTCCTCCATCTCATTTTTGTCTTCTTTTTTTCTTAAAAATTCTGACGAAGTCAAGTATACTCCAAATTTTTTTAGATAAGAATGGGAGTCAAGCTATCCAAATTTAAATGATCTAAAGTCCCTCTAGTCGAGTTTCGAATCCAAGACCTTTCACACAAAAGTCATTGCTCTTAGTCACTAGACTAAGAGTTGGTTCTTTAAGTATACTCTAAAATTGATGGATTGAATTATTTTCCTTCAAGATATTGGATGAATATAGATATATGTTACTACATAAAGGCTCAATTACTTATCCAGGCCAATGATTTTACGAAACAATGACGAAATTTCATTTTTTCGTACGAATGTTTATTATTTTAGCTACATATTATACTCTTTTTTATTAGTGTTTTCCTAAAAGATAGATTTATATTCGCTGCAGCAAACTGTCATTGAGAGTCTGACGAATGAATTCCACAAAATTAATATTATAATATATACTTTACATCATTAAATCATAGCAACTCAAACTTAACTCGAGCATCCAGATTGATTATGGAAGCCATCACATTGATGGCAGCGACACCTAAAAGAGGAATTGGGTTCAAAATTGAATTATCCAATTCAATTTATTTCTATTATATTGAAATCTAATATATTTATTTTAATAAGAGAGTGACTGGTTAATCGGTCCA
>CAXKVX010000407.1:0-202500 GCA_964058865.1 Eleocharis quinqueflora
AGCTGTTCATTTGTTTGTCAAAACCACTGGCCCGCCACCAAGAAATGACGATGTTGATTTCGTTTCACTTATATGAAAACATGCAAGAACACCATCAACGCATGAACTCTTGAACTCTTCATGCTTGAACGCTTCAACGCATGAACGTTTCAACACTTGAACTCTTGACCTCTTGAACGCTTCAACGCTTTAACGCTTCAACGCATGAACTCTTGAACTATTGAAC
Source organism: Eleocharis quinqueflora (assembly GCA_964058865.1). Taxonomy (NCBI): domain Eukaryota; kingdom Viridiplantae; phylum Streptophyta; class Magnoliopsida; order Poales; family Cyperaceae; genus Eleocharis; species Eleocharis quinqueflora. The sequence goes on from CAXKVX010000407.1 coordinate 227, forward strand.
TCTTGAACGCTCGAACGCTTGAACGCTTGAACGCTTGAACTCTTGAACGCTTGAACGCTTTAACGCATGAACTCTTGAACGCTTCAACGCATGAACTCTTGAACTATTGAACTCTTGAACGCTTCAACGCATGAACGCTTCAACACTTGAACGCTCGAACTCTTGAACGCTTGAACGCTTTAACGCATGAACTCTTGAACGCTTCAACGCATGAACGCTTGAACACTTCAACGCATGAACGCTTGAACACTTCAACGCATGAACTCTTGAACTATTGAACTCTTGAACGCTCGAACGCTTGAACGCTTTAACGCATGAACTCTTGAACGCTTCAACGCATGAACGCTTGAACGCTTCAACGCATGAACTCTTGAACTATTGAACTCTTGAACGCTTCAACGCATGAACGCTTCAACACTTGAACGCTCGAACTCTTGAACGCTTGAACGCTTTAACGCATGAACTCTTGAACGCTTCAACGCATGAACGCTTGAACGCTTCAACGCATGAACTCTTGAACTATTGAACTCTTGAACGCTCGAACGCTTGAACGCTTGAACGCTTTAACGCATGAACTCTTGAACGCTTCAACGCATGAACGCTTCAACGCTTCAACGCTTCAACGCATGAACTCTTGAACTATTGAACTCTTGAACGCTCGAACACTTGAACGCTTCAACGCTTCAACGCATGAACTCTTGAACTCTTCATGCTTGAACGCTTCAACGCATGAACGCTTCAACGCTTCAACGCATGAACTCTTGAACTATTGAACTCTTGAACGCTCGAACGCTTGAACGCTTGAACGCTTTAACGCATGAACTCTTGAACGCTTCAACGCATGAACGCTTCAACGCTTCAACGCATGAACTCTTGAACTATTGAACTCTTGAACGCTCGAACACTTGAACGCTTCAACGCTTCAACGCATGAACTCTTGAACTCTTCATGCTTGAACGCTTCAACGCATGAACGCTTCAACACTTGAACTCTTGACCTCTTGAACGCTTGAACGCTCTAACGCTTCAACGCATGAACTCTTGAACTATTGAACTCTTGAACGCTCGAACGCTTGAACGCTTCAACATAGAATATAATATTTGAGACACAAGAATGTATGTAAAAATTTCTCTAACATAATGTCTCTAACACAAAGTCCTACAACATAGAAGCCTACAACATGCTATACTAAAAATCCGACGGGCTAAACCTCTGAAATGGTCGACCTTCGATGTTTCTACGCCCCCTACGATGTGCAATACAGCTTGGATCGCGCATGCTGCCAGAACATGTGCATGGTTCATTATCCTGTGATACCGGAGGAGCAGGGGTCTGCACAAAGAATGCATCTTCACCTCCCGTGTAATGGGAGTAGTCAAATAAATTTTCTACGAAGTCGTGGCCCGCGACCCCCTGCTTAGAATAATACATATGAATCAGAAACAAAAAAAATAGTGAATCATAGTAAAAGATTTACAAATATATAATCATGAACCTGCGAAGACTGGCCTGTCTCGTATGAGCGGTCTGTATATCCTGGGTACGGTCTAGTCGTTTCCTGTGTCTCATACACCTGCTTCGAAATACATATGTTAATATGTTCGGAATAAATATTTCACAATACTTATTAAGTGTATATTTTTACCGAGGCAGTCTGAGTGGCAATGAACTCCTCATAGCCGATGTCTCCCCGATAATAATCGCTCCACCTCGCATCTGTAGCTTGAACAGGAAACTCCTCAGGCTGCTCGGGCTCATCATCCGTCGGGATGTCCTCGACGACCTCTGGTAAATGGGCTTCTCTCAATAACTTCTGGAATCGAGGACCTTGGCCGACATCATCCATGTGCCCTCGACAAGATATCAACATTTTTTTGCCAAATTTCTTCAAACCTCGGGTGAACACATTTCGGACTATAGCCACAGCATCTTTAAATGCTCGCATAACCTACAAAATAACAATAATCAATCTTCACTATCAGATAATGAGTACAAATAATAAGTGTTGCTAAAAATAATAGAAAATATAACTGACCACTCGAGTATACACATCACTATCAGTGACATATGTCTGCGTAGGAGCCGGCTCAGGAGGAGGGCGTGGCTGTGTCACGTCACTGCCAAACAAGATCTCCAGCTTTATCGTCCTCATGCCATTGTCATCGTACCACTGCATATACTCTCTGGCATACCAACGCTCATCATGCAGGCCATCTACGGGAACACGACATGCACGCCACTGGTCCCAATTATTGTAATAATTTTGCCAATGAATAACCCAGTGATAATCCCTCGGTGTAGCAGTGGGCTCAACAATCTCTAACTGCAAGGTCTCTACCCAAGATAACGGGGCCACCGGAGGAACAGGCTGGCGATATCCAAACTGCCTCATAACTCGATCGGGATAGTGAAATGACACTATCCAAAAGTGAATCATAGGTACCCTAACCATCCAGAGGTCGCGATCGCGATCCACGATCGATGGTAAAAGGGACAAAATATCAGTGGTATAAGGCTCCCAAACAACATCAACCCCAGTATCGCGCATCTTATCTAAATCGTCACGAAGGTGTCCCACACCACTATTATGAGGATTCTCACCCCACAATTTTCGTCCCGTCCACTTCCTACCATAAGGCACACACGAGTCCCGATCGGGAATACCCCATCCAACAAACTTGGTAACTCGGTCCTTCGACGGTCGACTAGCACGAAATCGATCCCAAGACCAAATCTGCAGTAAATCTAGTGGAGCAGCAATAGTACGAGTATTCACTCTACATGCATTTGATAATGCACGATACAAATATGCCAAAACGGCACCGCCCCAGTTATAACTAATCGGATTATCCAAATCTCGTAAAAACTGCAGATACATGGCCGGTACGCAATCGTCACTCGAGTTAGGAAACATTACTGAAGCGAACAGGTCCATAACGTAAGCGCGAGTATAGTGATCTACCTGCTCAGAAGTGGGATTATCCGGCATCTCACCGCATACAGTTCGCAGCCACTTCAATCTTATATTATATCCCGAAGCGACCCGCATTTGCTGACCCCTTTTGGTTTGGACCCTACTCTTCCATGCATCATCTCCCGGGTCCCTCCCTAGACACTCCCGTACCGTCTCAGTCCAATCCGTGTCAGAAACACCGGTGACGGGCATACCATCTATGGGTAATCCCCAAATACAATTCACATCCTGCAACGTAACAGTCATCTCACCTACAGGCATATGAAATGTGTTGGTCTCCGGCCTCCACCGTTCTACAAGAGCCGTGATCAACGCCTTATCTCGTCTCACGTGACCGACCTTCGAGATGTGATACAATCCTAGTCTTTTTAATGCAGGAACGCACCTATCATCAAATGGTATCTTAACCAAATGAGATATACATTTCAGATCTTCCTTTTCCTGCAATATTTCATAAGTTTATACGTTACTAAATCATTATTAACAAGTATTTTATATTTTGAAAGTAATCTTTAGTTTGTAAAAAAAATACCTTTTTTGTAAGCGTTGAAACCTTGTGCTGAACGAGAGGCATTTGCAGCAAGTTAGTATATGGTCGTTGATCAGCCGGGACCTCATCAGAAGGAACCTCTGAGGTACTACGGCAAGAAGTACTTCTTCGAGGCCTAACCATGGTAATAACACTGCATGCAAATTTAATATTAACAATTTATGCATGCATGCAAATTAAGTTATCTATTTTATAATAATTTCTTTTGCATGCACAAGAAAATTTGTTTAATTTCTTTAAAAATTAACTATACACAAATTTCTTACATTTTATCAATGCATGCAACTTAAAGTTATCTATTTTATAATAATTTCTTTTGCATGCACAAGCAAATTTCTTTAATTTTATCAATGCATGTAAGCTAATTATTTTACAATATTTTTTTTTTGCATTTTTTGAAAAGAGATTTATTTAAGAAACAAACATAATAAACTATTTTGCAAAACATTAACTAAATAACAAAAAACTAAATTAATTAAGAACTAACTTATTTCTTTACACCTACTACAAAAGTTACAAAAATTATATTAATTAAGTACTTAATAAAAAAGTTAGTAAAAATACGTACCAATTACTTCGCGTTAGTATAGCAAAATCTTGCACAAATCTTAATTTATTCACAAAATCTTAAATTTCTTGAGAAGAAGAAGAGAAATGAAGAAGAAAAATGGTGAGGAAGAGAGGAAAGAGAGAGGGGCGCGGGTCAAATAGTGCATATGCCAACGGGTCAAACGGGTCAAAAAATGCATAGAACCGGATTCTTAGTTTCCGATCCTAAACCGGATTCTAAGTCCCCGGTTTGGTCCTCACGGGTGTCCAAAATGCCACATAAGCCAACCGGATTCTTAGAATCCGGTTTGCCTAGTTTCGTAAAAAAAAAAATAATTTTCCTATTTTAATATTTTTCTATTTTATTTTGTTTATTATTAAAAATTTCGGATTATATGACACCAATTTTCAAGAGGCACGAATTGGATGCTAAATCGAATTGCACAAGGGGAAGTCGGCAATAGCGTCGTCGGATTTGAGGTAAGATGTTGGGCCAGATCATGATGGACTGGGCCCATCAAAACCAGAGCTTTTTGCTGACGGGTGGGGCATGGATGTCAGCTTTGGTTAAGAAAGAGGTTAAAAATAAATGTTCAACAATGATAATTTCTTTAGGAATCTCAAATTCTTGTTAAACTTCAACTAATAATTCAATTTGGAAAATCATATAAATCATCTTCATGTACTTCGCAGAAAAAATACACTTGAATTGAAAATATATTAATTGTCCATTGTTTTCAACTGTACAGAATTAAAAAAATATACAAGTTTCATCTATGAATTTCTCTTTCCTTTTATCCTTAAATTTCAGCTCAATTATATTTCTTTTAGAGTTGCATAGAAATGAAAATTGTTTACTAATTAGTGTTGTATATTTTAGTATACGACAGTTCCCCTACATAGTGTATTGATATGTTGCGTTGAAGTTCTTGCCTGCTTGATTTTCTTTTTCTTTTATTTTTTGTTCACAATCAGTTTAGAATTAATTATAAAGAAATACAAAATAAGTCTTTAGAAATCATGGAAATAGAGATTTTCTATTAAAAATATTCCCATTGGTTGCATATTCTATTTTAGGCGAACAATTTTCTACATTTTTTAACACTTGGATCAAGCAACTTCTAGAAGAGTTGAATTTCAAAACTCAAAAACCTATGAAGATGTTTTGTGATAACAATGCGACAAGACATATTGTTTCGAGTGCAATGTTTCACGAATACTGCTAGAATTGTTGATATTACTGTGGGAGAAAAAATGAATTTCCGTGGACATAACCACGGAAAAGAGGTCATTTCTGTGGAATAGCCACATAAAAACTTCCACGCAAATACTCTCGACACAAATACTATTTTTTATGCCCAGCACCACGAAAATAATCTTTTCTGTGGACTTAGCCACGTAAATGCTTCCACGAAAATAATCCTCTAATGAGCCATTCATGAGCCACTAGGCACTCCACGAAAATAATCCTCAGCTGTTATTTGTTTTCTTGTTTCTGTTCATTTGAATGTGGGGTACTGGGATCAATTGAGATGAATTTGGGATACTGGGATGTGTTTTGAACATGTAGGTACTAGAATTTGGGATGTGTTTGATGTTATTCCTTTTGTTAGTTGGCCACTGGTATGGAAAATGTGCTATGTTAATTGGCCACTCTAATTCTATTTTGAAAGAAAATGTGGCTATATTTTGAAATTGATGATTGAGACAGTGTATAGGTTGAGTAAATATGCTAATGTTAATTGGCCACTGGTATGGAAAATGGTTTACTGATACACGGTTCAGTTTCTGGTACAGAGGTTCCTGGAATTGACATATTGATTTAGTATGAGGCTTTTTTTTTTGAAAGTTTTTTTTTTAAAAGATTTAGTATGAGGTTCTTGTGAATATTATTGAATTGGTACATATAGTAGATACTACTCAAATAACATGATCACTTTCTCATGTGGTCTGTGCTTTGTTGGTCACTTTCTTAAATCAGGCATCATAACCCCATATCAGAACAAATCATTTCCATGTCCAGTGTTCACTAACAAAAAAACACTTATGTGTGCCAGTTTTTACCGGTATCATACTATCAGATAATTCAAAATTTATTCAAATCAGCTATTAGAAATAGTACACTAACAGAGAACTAATTCTAGTTATGCTTCAAAATCTGATGACATTCCTTACCAGCACCAGTGATTTACACTAACTGGTACACTAATCAATATGCAGCAGTATTGTAACAGAGTACAAACAACCAATAATTACCAGTTCGGTAGCACCAGACCAATACAATCAATTTAACAATATCAGTCAACAACTTAGAACCAACATTAAATCTGACAAGGGTTATTTTCGGTCTTTAGGGGAAAAGTTATTTTTAAATTAAACTTAATTGGTGCCAATGACAATGTTTTAATTCAATGATAAATTTAATGGCATTTTGCAATTTTTTTAGTTTGTAGTGCCATTTGACTAATTTCCAAATTTTGGAATGGCAAATAATTTTTTTTTCCCAACGTATTAATATGTAGGATTAAAGTTCTAGCTTGATTGATTTTTTTTCCTTTTGTTTGGTTCATAATCACCTTAAATTACGGAAAAAAAATCCGAATTAAGTCTTTAGAAATCATGGAAATAGAGATTTTCTAATTTAAACGACTATCACTGGTTGCATATTCTATTTTAGGTGAATCATTTCTATATTTTGTAATCAAGTTTACATAATCCCCACATTAATTTCATATCCGTACTGCTTTCTTTAACACAGGTACTTAGTTTCTCAAATAACTAGATGAAATTTGTTTTTATGTTCTTCTGCTATATTTTGTCTTCCTCCTGACTTTCACCGAAACTTCCTTTCTAGGCTTCTAGCTAGCAACCTCTTTTTACTCCCAGCTATTCCCGAGGAAGATCAAGGCTAGGATATGATATGGTTTTAGTTATTGCTTAACATTGCAATGTGTAATTTATCTGTACTTCAAGATTTTTTATTTCTCCGTTTTTCTTGCTGTCCTCCATACCATATAATTAGTTTTAGTTAAGAAAAGGTTTCAAGGTGTACAAGTTCCTGATTTAGATATAATTTTATTTGAACTCCCAAAATCTTATTCCTAGGAAAACAAAAGGCATGGATACCAATGCCAATGCATATCCTTTTGAGGCAGATCAACTGTCGGATGCGATTGAAGAATGTCGTTCTCTTCTTGTCCTCCAGATAGTGACCGCATACCTCACACCTCTCAACATTTTGCCTGCCTTGATCTTAACACTTGCACCTGTTGAGGGTAGTTATATAGTACTTAGTTTCGCTCTGACGGAGTTCTTCATACAACTCGTATCCATGCTGTTTATATATCGTTCAGTGGATGTAGCTTGTCATCCCAAAGAGATGAGCTGGATTGCTGCTTTCATCATTGCTGCACTGGGGATTGTTTATCCAGTATATTTGCATTCATCCAAGCTGCTGTGGGTCATGATCATGGGATGGGTGATGTTGGCTATCAGTGTTCTGATCACTGCTTTGCAGTATTATTTTTATCTCGTGGTGAAGGGTTTCAGTCATAAATCCATTCAGATTTTTCCTGTTACGACTGAAGAGAAGGTGTAGCATTAGCTATTAATATTTTGTTCTCTGCTTCTCAAGTTGGTTGTGTTTCTGTTAGAAACTTGGCTATGTTATGTTATTGATCTGGTGATTAGTTAATTTTGACTATGGATCTTGAAGAGACAAAGAGTTCTGTTTTTCTGCCACTAATGTCGTGCTATGTTTTCTTGGAGCAAGTCAATATTTTTTAATTGTTATTAAACCATTGTCCTTTATCGGTGAATGATCAAACTATGAAAAGAAACACAGTGAGTCAGTGAGGCAAGAGCCAACTGTTTAATTGTATTTTCTACTTGTACTAGTTTCAACTTTTATTTTGTGATTAACGTTGTCAGGATTTATTTTAGTTTTCATTTGTATTGTTTACATAAATTATTTTTTCGTTTTGTTATAAAATTGTTATGCTACTCGACAGCGAATAATTAGGAAGACGAAAGGCCATAAGAGAAATCAGAAATGTCAACTACAAAAAAGAAAGTGAACAATTAATTCATGCTGTCAAAAGCAAAACCTTAACTCTAAACGAGATGCGAGCTAGGAGCACAAATTGTCGTTAAGTGCGACAATTGCAAGAAAAAAAACACTACCATGACGAATATTGGGTTCTCTACCTGCATCTACAAACTCAAAGGAAAAAAAGGGGCTTTGCATCGATCAGGGAGTATTACGAGGATCGTAAGAAAAAAAATAACAGAGACAAGAAAGGTTATCTGGCTTCATTACAATTCGAGCTTTTAGCAGATCAGGGGCTGGATTGTCAGGTTTTGTTAAAAAAGAGGTCAAAACCTCAAATGTTCACTGAGATGTGGGATAGCTGACAGCTCTCGTCAGGACATGCATAACTCAACAACGATAATTTTCGGTTAGTAATCTTAAATTCTTGTTGAACCTCAACTAATAATTCAATTTGGAAAATCATATAAATAATCTTGATGCAGGATTTATAATCTAGTTGAACTTGAACTAATAATTCAATTTGGAATATCATCTCTCTTCATGTACTTCGTAAAAAAGTATACTTGGATGGAATCGATCGGAATCGGCCGACTCGGCACTGTTCATTCAAGTTATCGGATAAAACTCACACAAGCGTGAAAATCAGGTAAAACTCGACTCGGATCCGACCAAATCCGAATTCACTCAACTGACTCGGATCAAAATCGACCGAGTTTCAGAACCATGTTCACAATCTTGTCTGTATCTGTTAAAGTAATAGATGCAAATAAAGTGCTCGCTGTAGTGAATTCTTTTATAAAAAAGCTGACTGCCACAATAAAAATCATGCCCCCTTAGTCACAATCTTGTCTCTAATTTCAATCGGACGGTCTTAATTACTTTATGAGCGTATGTTACTATAGCAGACACGAACCCCTATACGTGCACTTGTGTGGGTTAACATCCAGTATTTTTATGCCTAGATTACCATGATGCAATCCTCATAGAAGTTCCTTTTCGTTAGAATTAATTTTAGGAATTCTTTTTTATGTATTTTTTTTTTCCAAAAAAATGTTTTTCTTACTTCTATATTTATATTGTTCTGGTGCGTGCTTCATAATAAAAAAAGTAACATATATGTGTGATGTTAAAGATAAGAATGCATCTAACAATCATTCTATCTTTAGGACTCTTTAATTTCAAGCTTAGCAAAGCTAAACATGCCAAACCATACTATCTTTTGTATTCTCATGGAGGTCTGTACACATTTCTAAAAATCACCAATGGATCTTCATCCCCATGCAAATGTTATCCTGCAAACACAAATTCTGCCTTCTGAGCCCTGTTGTGAACTAAGGAAGAACGGCAACATTCACTTAACGGCTTTGTTCCTTCTCTTTTGTGATATCCCGGTAGTTTGTGTTGCTAGTTTCCGTACTTCATACAGCAGTCGAACCATCGCATTGTTTTTCATAGTGGCTGTTCTGGTCCATGTATATGTCTTCTGTGCACACAAGTTTATCGTCTTCCAGCGGGAGCAATCTGTCAAGGCATTGAAATTGAGGTGGATTTGTGCAATTGTCTTGCTTCTAATAAGCGTAGCATTCCCTGCATGTTTGCATTCTATGAAGCTGCCCCGCTCCTGTAGAGTTCTGGGTTGGACAATGTTTGGCATCCATTTGGTGGGAGCTGTATTGGGAAATGTGGGCTATATCTTGAACAAATATGGTCAGAAAGCTGTTTACCCCATTGGTCCTGATATTCTAGCCTGAGTTGCTGTTTGTCTGAATCAGCAAATTGGAATGTTCTTCTAAAGTTCATTATTATGCGTAGCTTAGTGTTTTCTCTTTACTTTTTTTTAATTAATTAATAATTTATTTATTTTCTGAGGATAAAGAGATCCTCAATTTTAGATGTATCATTTCAGTTTAGGGACAAATGATTACTTGTTTTCGGTAATGTTTTGGACGTTTGTTCTGACCAACAAGTACAGAATGGGTCTTATATATTTTGGTGATTTTTGTGTGTTTTATTTCTCAAAGCAGAGGAAAGTGAAGCAAGGTTACTTAATCATCGTAACAAAATTAGTTAAATAGATAACCAGTTCTTCTCATTGATAAATAAGAAATTTGTTAGAAATTATATGATATTATTATATGTTATTATATGGGAAAGTGGAAAAAGAAACTAGACATTGACATTTCATTCAACAACAACAATAAAACAGTGCAGAAGTGATTAAAACGGGTGGACTGATTGGCTTGGGTTTGGATCTAGTGCTTGTGCAGTTTCAGAATTCTGGATCAAATCAGGTTAATCAGACTTAAGTAATTCTTGTTGTTTTGACTGCTATGAAAAGTAACTGGTTGGGTCTGTGTTCGTGGTCCTTGCATTATTAGATTCAAGCTACCAGTTCGCAATCTTCTCGCAAGTACATTGGTTTTGGTTAGGATTGGATCAGCTAGGTTAAATAAACTGAATCAATTTCTTGCTGCTCAGATGGTTATGGGTTTCTAAATTAAAAATAGTAATAATAAAAAGTTAGTAATTTGGATGAAGCAGTGTGACGACCCTGGTACAGTGGTATTGGTTGAAACAGATTAGCACTCTGAAATTATGAACAAGAATAAACTGTCATTTTACCATCTAATTGAACGATATTAAAAACCGCCATTGCAAATAGCATTCAACTAAACCTGTGCATTATGAAATCTGGTACAGTGTTGATCCTCGTAGCTGATTTTTTCTTCTGGACAACAAACTTGAAATATTTAAATATTCAGAGTGTGTTGGGTTAAGCATTTTTTTATTTTTGATAGATAAATTAATTGTATAGGCTCTTTAAGATAAACTTGAAATACGCAAGTCATAAATCTTAATAAGAATTGTATGATCGATAGGTGCAAACTAGTAATTTGGTTGGTATCCTAGGATTCATGAGAATCCATGTTATGACCGTGTAGGATTGAAATTGAAGTTTGCTTTTATGTTTGGGACATTTTTAGTTTTCAAATTCCAAAAATACAAAAAAATATGCGCACGCTTATATATGTTGAGTAATATACAATTAATTTCTTCTGATATAATGATTAATGAAAACAGAGAAGTGCTGGAATTCAATAAGAAGAAAATAGAGAAGAGCTACATTTGGTCAGTTAAGTAACATTACTATTGGTGACATAAACGAAATAGGGTGAATTAATTGGGATCACATGTTTACAAATTAAGTATGTATACCTGTAACAGATCTCATGCACTAAATTATAAGTATGGGATCATTCGTGTTCCCAAGTGCCCAACTACCGGGAGGCATTTTAAGTTCGGACACAAACTGACTACAATTCACTAAAACATCATTAAAATATACGAAAAGGTACTATTTTTCAAAACGTTTCTTGAAGAAATCCGATATCTAGGACTTGAGGTTTTTTGGTATTTTTATGAGAACTTTCAATATTTCGGATGAGTGCCCCTAGAAATAATTGAAAACAACTACAAATTTAGAATAGTTCAATATTTAGAATAGTTCAATATTTATGAGAACTTTCAATATTTAGAATAGTTCAGAACATTATTCTGAGGACTTTCTATCAAATAATTGAAAACAACTACAAATTAATTCTGGCATTCTAATCTAGCAGGTACACAGTGACATTAAAAAGAAAATCTCAAAAAGACTTGCATTCTAGGCACTACAAATTAATTGTATCACAAAGTAAAATCATCATAATATTATATGCTACTTTCTTAAAGGATCCAAATCAGAATCACACTAGCTCAGAAAAATGGAACGAGCAAGTGCTCAGTAAGGTCAGATATGCCACATAATAATTAATATATCATCTTAACTGTCAAAGGCCCTATTGCACCTTCCCCTTCTTAGCTTACTTAAGAACGTGAGCGTGTTAAAGGCTGCTAATTCACTTTTACCAGTAAAACAGGGCAAATGTACTCTAGTTCCCTGAAAACAGAGGAAAAGGAATCTTTGTATCTACCACCATAGAGAATAAAAAGAGACAAAATACACGAGTTCTTGCATAATATTATCCAGAAGCCGATTATATATTATTAGATAGTATCTAATTAATAAGCTTCCAAGATAGCAAGAGGTATTCAGATGGTATAGTATTATTATTGTTGTTATTATTATTATTTGAAAAAAAAAAATAGGTACACTAAAGAAATATACACTAGATATTTCGAGTCACTCTGAATTCTTCGATACATCAAGATACACGCAATAAATCCAGATCGAACGATTCAAAATGACTCAGAGTATCTACCTATCTTTTGTGTACCAAGTTTTTCCCTTGTTATTATTGTCAAATAACGCAAGGAAATAAGGATGAAACACCTTATTTATATTCATGACGAAAATAAAGATAATAATTCAAAGTTTTCTTTTATGGATGTATTTTTAATTATTTGGACATGATATGCATCAAATTGGGTAAATATGTAAACACCTTATTTATTTTTTTTATTAGTATTGATTTATAAAAATTATTATTGTTCAGTATCATAAAATAATATCGCCGTTTCTTATCTTCATTGTAAGAGGTATATATGCTCCAAAATTAGTTAAATAAATCACTTTCACATTTTTACAGCACCTCATCATATCACAAAAATCCTCAACAATCTTAAATTTTCGTATTGCAAATCGTTTTAATCATTATTAATTAAACATCTTTTTGGAAGACCTGACAGAAGCTATGAGAATCATTATCAAATATCAATTTATTTATTTCATCGAATTAAGTGGGTAAGCCAATTAATTTCTGAATTACATGAACAACCCAGCAAGGAAACATGGAACAGTTATGTCGTCAGTGTTCATTCGACCGGTCGTACTGTTCCATTACAGTCTTTCGGAGTTCTAACGACATGCTCTTCTGTCCGGGCTGTCCCGGCATATGCCCTATGTCGCAATAGTACTGCGCCACCTGCATGCAAAACTCATATGATTTTCCATGAGCAACCTTGTTGCTCGGGTCCATACATTTGTTATAGGCTCGTGTAAAACATGTATCTCCAACTAAGCATCCGGGAAGACAGAACATGAATGCCGGCCAGCGAAATCCGAATGCCATCTTCATCTCTCCTCCTGAGAGCAGCAACAACGCTACCAGAAAAATCGTCACAGTTCCACCACTTCCGCTGCCGGCCTTAGTCGCCATCTCAATCTTTAATTAAATTGGCGTTTACAGGGGTGAGATTGTGTATGGTGTGTTGCCAACTTGCCATGGATGTGTACCTGTTCCCTTCATTTATAGTGTAAGAGTACCATCCCAATTAATTCTCATTAAGTAAAGGTTAATTAATTCACTTTAATTATTAACTCTTGAGTTTGTGTACATTAGTAATTACACGTTGTCATGTATTGAAACGTTCTCCATAATTCAGTATTGCATTCTGAATTGTTGTAAGTTGGAGGTACGTTTACTTTATAATGTTTCATTAAGATGATGATGTGAAACAATTCAAGGTATAAGTACGTGGATGTGTGGTTATTAGCTTAACACATCATCAATGCAATTTCTTAATATTCCTCAGTTTTTTAATGAAGCATTTAGATGTATTGAGAAGTTCTCTTAAAAAAACGTACATTATTGCATTATACAGTAGTTTTAATTCTTTTTTTTCAACCACTTTATTTAAGGGAAGCTCTCTTTGAAAAATTAATAAAATGTTTTTTATTAGAATTTTCTCATTTTGTGTAATTAAGAATTAAATTAAGAGTTAACACGTACGGGAATGCCCATATATAAACCACATTAAAAGTCTTCCCAATAATAGCAGAGCATGATAATCATTAGGATTTCGTCGAAGTTACTAGTCTGAACTCTGAAGTTAGTTTTCATACTAAATCATATACATTTTAATACTGCCAATTCTCTTAGGGTCCGTTTAGCAAATCAATGAATAACACTAGAATAGTGATAAAAGTAGAATAGTTTTTAGAATAGTGTAATTTTGGAAGACTGGTATTCTAGACTATTCCGAAGAACAAAATTTTCGTTTGGCAAGTGTTAATTGAAATAGTAGAAATATTGATAATTATGATAATAATAATGATTATGATATAATATAGTAATGATAACAATAATAAACTAAATAATATAATAAATTAACAATAATATGCATTATTTTCAGAATAAATAAAAATAATAAAATTGACGATAATAATAATAATAATAATAATAATAAAATAATAATAATGATAATAAAATAATAATAATGATAATAAAATAATAATAATGATGAAATATTATAATCCTAATAAAAATTATTTATTATAATAAAAATAATAATAATAAATAACAAATAATGATAAATAATAATAATAAATAATAATAATAATGATTATGATATAATATAGTAATGATAATAATAATAAAATAAATAGTATAATAAATTAACAATAATATGCATTATTTTTAGAATAAATAAAAATAATAAAATCGACGATAATAATAATAAATAATAAATAATAATAATAATAATAATAATAAAATATATAATAATAATATAATAATAATTATCATAAATAATAATAATGATTAAATATTATAATACTAATAATAAATAATAATAACAATAATAATAAATAATAAATAATAATGAATAAAATAATAATAATAATAATAATGATGATGAAAAATTATAATACTAATAATAATAATAAATAAGAATAATAATAAAATATATAATAATATAATAATAATTATCATAAAATATAAAAAAATAATAATGATGATGAAATATTATAATAATAATAATAAATAATAACCACAATAATAATATTAATAATAATAATAATAATAATAATAATAATAATAATAAATAAGAAAATAATAATAATAAATAATAACATAATAATATGTGTTATATTCAGTAATAATACAATTAAATAATAAACAGGGTGATATATATAATAAAATATTATTAATTACTAAATATAATACAACACAATTAAATACTAATTGCTATTCCACAATTGCTAAACCGCTAAACCACCTATTGGTTGGTTTAGTGGAATAGGAAAATTTTGCACTATTTCGAAAACTTAAAATGTTGTTTGGCACTTACGTGGAATAAAATAGCACTCTATTTCACTATTCCGAAAGTGCCAAACGGACCCTTAGTAATTTACTTGGTAACATTATTGCAGAACCCGATGAAGAGGTTCAGCAACTGATCTCTCATTCCTCTTTTCTTTTCTTTTCTCTCTGTATTTTTCTGTTCAGAGAGTATTTTATGTCTTTGTACTGTTGAGAGAGGGAGAGAGACCTCATAACTTATCACATGGAGATCAGAAGTCTTTTAGAAAGATTGCACGATAATTTTTTTATTTGGTCCATCGTAAATCAAATAATTATCAAAACTTTATTTCTACACATTTAAAGATACATTATTGCAATCGGTCCTTGGAGAAAAATTTGTCACCCAGTTGTTTGAAAAGTTGTGTGAGCGAAGAAAACAGAAAGAGCGAAGAAAAAAAGGAGAAAAGCCAGGCGATATCTCGGTGGGGGAGGTCACCTCCGACCTCCCCCCGTCGCCCCCTCTCCTCTCTTCTCCCCCCTCCCCCCTCTCCTCTTTTTTCTCTTTTTTCTCTTCTCTCCCCCGTCGCCCCCGTCAAAAAATAGAGGGGTTCTCTGCCCAGATTGCTGATAGATCTGAGATCGGTTGGATCATGACTGAGGAGCCTGATCGATTTGGTCGAGGGATCTGATCAGAAAGAGGTGAAGCGACGGAGTGGATGGAGATCACATCGAGGTGATGAAGAGGCTGTCCACTCCTCTGGTGGCGATGATGATCTGATTCCCTCGACGAGGTGATGGTGTGCGAAGTCTGATCGATTGATGATGATCTGTGTTGCTGAGAAGATCAAAGATGCTGAGACTCAGAGACGATGGAGATCGTGAAAGGATTCTGATCAATCGATGGAGATCGTGGAGTACAATGGCGAGCTGCTCTGATAAAAAACTGGTGATTCGAAAAGACGATACCGCGATCTCGTCCTTAATTAGATTAGATCAGGTGACGATTGATGTAGGCGTTACTTCAGCACTGACCTGCAGAGATTGGGCTGAGTTTGTGCAAAAATTAATGTGATGCTGATTAGAACCAGCAGATAAGTGGTACGGAGCTGCTGTACCAGAAGTGATACTGGTACAGAAAGGCTGTACCAGATAAAAGGTGCTGGTACATAGTGGGTTGTGATACTGGTACAAAATAGGGTTTGAAGGGGTGTCAAGAAATACCAGTGGGCTGTGATATTGGTACTAGATAGGGTTTGAAGGGGTGTCAGGAAATGCCAGTGGGCTGTGATACTGGTACTAGATAGGGTTTGAAAGGTTGTCAGTTAGGCAAAATGAAATCTGTGTAAGGATTTGGGATTGGAAGACTTCTGATTACGATATAGTGCACTGCTGATTGGGACATGCTAATAGGGATAGGTACAAATCGTGTAATAAGGATGAGATTGATGGTGCAAAGCGGACTGTGAAGTGCCTAACTCGAGAGGGGTTGATCAAGAAGCAATGAACTGAGTCGAGATTAGAGGTTGATCAATGAAATGAGGGTTAGATCTGATGAAGTGTTTGTTAGGAAGATTGAGAGAGGTGATGAGGGAGTTCGGGACTGATCGTATTTGTTGGGAGGGATGAGTGTGACTGGCAATATGCTCATGGATGTGTGTGGAGCACGCCCGAGCTCTGATCGAGGTGTGATATGGGGGTTGTGAGGTACAGATACAACCGAACAATCTTGGGCCAGATTTCACTTTAGTTTCGAATGCGACGGTTGGTTAAGCAGCGGAGACGGTAGCTGGTGGAAGCACAAGAAGCCTTGCTGCGACTACAAGATGTGCCGATGCCCATCACCCATTTAGATAGGATTGTTGAGTTTGTGAAGATGATTGTATGTGACCAAGAGGAATTACTCTAGTTTGGTTATTGTATTTCGATTTACTCAAAGGACTATGTGTTGTTTTGACATTTTATTGAGTTTAGATAGTAATAGAGATATAGGGATTAGATAGAGATAGATGTAGATAGTGATTGTGAGTTTGAGTTGTTGATGTGTTTGAATCTTGTATACTTCGTTTTTGTTAAGAAAATGAAATGATGGACGCTCCCCACTTATTTCAAAAAAAAGGTACACTCCTGTAACACTTTATATCCATATTAATTTTACGTTTGTGATCACATGTTATGAATATATTATAACATATAATTATATAGCACATTATATTCATAATCGGTATGACATCACATATGATTCATTAAATTTTTAAATCCAACACTACCAGAAGGCAATGGGATCCTCCGATTATAATTTAACAATCAAGTGCTGATTAAATAAAAGCAAATACAGAGCATATAAAATAGAACAATTAATAATAACAGAGTCAATGCATGAAAAACAAAGCATGATGAAAATGGATACGGCACTTTCAAAATAAAATAACACGGAACTCTGATAGTATAAAATTAATTCGTGTAAATCGGAACGGTTGCGGAGTAAAGTTAGTAAATTTCAAAACTAATAAATTTGATACGTAAACACGTCAATCGTTATGATGTATCTATTCTAAAAGTTTGAACTTGTCATTTAATTTTTATTTTAAAATAGTTTTAGTTAATCTTACCAACTCTTTTGATGAGCTTAAGAACAATCCAATTTAACATGTTCGAGAACCTTTTTGACCAATATATTTTTTACTTATCAAAAGATAAGGACAAAAAAGTGTAACCAGAGAAGAAAAAAAAATCTAATTTTCTATTTCAAAAACATCTAAATACGTTACTTACATTGAACGGATCAAAATGATGGATTGGATGGTTTTTGACTTATATAGTTATAACTCGATTACTATGGCTCGAATTAAAAATCTACTCAAAATCTGACCAAACCGATCAATCATCCATGAAAATAGTCATTTTTATAATAAGAACTATTTCGAATTATGAGAAAGTTTCCCCTTATATAAAAAATGAAAAGAAAAATGTAAACAAAAAAAAGCAACAAAATCAGTATACCGTTTTCTTTACTTTGAAAAGTGTCAAAGCTCGAATACTCGTTAATAAAAAGAAATCATAAGAATGTATCAAGGAAATGTTTATTTGGAGTTATCAGTTATCATATTGAATCTTTGTTCAAGAAATTTGATACCAAATTTCAATTATTTTCTTTCTCCCAAAAAAAACTCATCATCATATGGACTTTTTTCGCCTCCAAATAGCAATTCAAGAAGCAATAATGTCGTGCTGGAAGCCTGGAACATGTTCAAGCAATAATTGATGGTCACGTGCAGGAACCTTCAGTGAATTGGAAAGACCTCTTCACCGGAGTGCATTCAACATTTTCGTCGAGCTAATATCTATAATTTTTCTTAGGAAAATAAAATATCATATATTTTTAAATATACATAATTATTTTACAAAAAAATAATTAATTTTATAAATATACAAGATTATTTACAAATAAATTTCCATAGGAGCAACAATATCTATAAATTTTTTTTTAAAAGAACAAAATGTTGCACAATTTTAAATATACATGTTTATTTTGTAAAAAAGTTTGACAAATCATATAAATATACAATGTTATTTTGCAAAAAAGTTCGGGAGGGAGGCATAAGGTGGCTCCGCCCTGCTTCACCGGGCAATGGAATAGACAAAAAATAAAGAATAACAAGTAACGACCGTGAACTCTGAAACTATATATAAAGGTGGCAGAACCGACCTGACTCGTCTTTTGACGAAGTAAAACTAATTCGAATTTGGCCCA
Organism: Eleocharis quinqueflora; assembly: GCA_964058865.1. Classification (NCBI taxonomy): domain Eukaryota; kingdom Viridiplantae; phylum Streptophyta; class Magnoliopsida; order Poales; family Cyperaceae; genus Eleocharis; species Eleocharis quinqueflora. The sequence continues at coordinate 19,127 of CAXKVX010000407.1, forward strand.
ACCCGACCTGATACGATTTCGTAACCCGATCTAACGTGACACTTGTTGATCCGAGACTCGACCTGATACGACCTGAGATCCTATCGGTAGCGAAACCTAAATCATGTTGTACATTTTTTTGTATTTATATACATTTTAATTGAAGTTTTTTGTATGATTTTTTTGCTAAGTTTGTAAACACAGTAAAATAGTATTTTTAAATAGTAATATAATTATCACATTATTAAAATAATAAAATAATTATTCATAAATAGTATTACTTTAAATAGTATATAAATAGTATTTATATATAGTAATAAAATAGTAAATAAAATATTATTTTTATTTATGAAAATAGTATTACTAAATAGTATTAAAATATTAATAATGGCAGTAATGCCATTTTGCATTATTAATAGTATTGAAATAGTATTAAAATAGTAATGATTATATTTATACTATTTATTAATAAATAATGGTTATTAAAATACTATGTTATTTATTAAAATAGTATTAATAAATAGTACTAATATAATTATTACTGTGATAATTTGTAATATGTTTGTTATTAAACATAAACTTTAGATATTAAATATAAACTTGAAATATTATTTTCAAATATAAACTTCAAATATACCATATTAAAATAAAACTGGTTGGAAAGTTTCTGAGAAGTACAAATGGTCCAGTGACAGGAGGGTTTGGTTAGAGGCGCTAGGTTTGAGTGAGGGCATGGGTTCGAATCCCCCTGCCCACCATTTTGTGATTTAATTTAGGGCGCAACTATTACTTGCGCCCCTGTGGTTCACAGAATTACTCTCGCATCCAGAGAGCAATTTTGTGTTAAGTGCTTAGGGGCACAAGTAATAGTTGCGCCCCTGTTTTGTTCTGCTATAAAACTCAAACAAAACCCTTTCTTTCTTCTTTTTTCTCCAAACCCGCCCCTGACCTTATTTTCCTCCTATTTCGCCCTCTCTACTCCCTACCTCTCCATCTCCTTCTCCTTCATTGTTTTTGGCCAAACTTTCTCTCCCTCTCCTCTCCTTGCTCTCCATAGGTGTTTGATTGCTCTCCTTCTTCTCTCATTGATCTTTATCTTCACTTAAAGGTATTTTTTGGATTTTTTTTTAATATTGAGCCATGGTAGTTGCATGACTAACAATTGAGTGTTTTTTGTAGTATTTGTTGATTATAATTAATTGTGGTAGATTATTGGTGATTAATTTTGATTATTGGCAATATTGTTGATAATTTGAGATTATTGTTAGTTATTGTTGATTATTGGCAATATTGTTGATATTTGAGATTATTGTTGGTTATTGTTGGTTATTGCATGTTCAATTTGTACCAAATTGATGTAATATCGGTGTCGTACCAATTTGTTCCAATAAATTTCATATTAATTGAACATGTGTTAATATATGTGTTAATATATGTATTAATATATGTGTTAATATAGTAATGGCAAGAGAAACGGGTAGAGGTGGTAGAGGTCGAGGTCGAGCTGGAACGGGTGGTCGAGGTGAAGGCGATTTGTCGCCTCCATGTGACATTTCGTATGTTGGATCTCTACTACGAGGTCTCAATCCAACACATGCATCCAACCGGGCTTATGACGATGTAAAAATATAGCTATATTGTTAATTTATTCAATTTTGCAATTTTAATTTATTTAAGAAATAACACATTTTTTTAATACAAATGTAGCCAACCTTTGTTATGGAGACCAAGGCCGGGTCAATATCGTTCATGTACGACGACCAAATTGTCCCAATTCTTGAGCGATTCCATCTTAACCATTTCGCTCGGTTGGGAAATATCAAGGTAGACCGTGACCTAATAACTACGGTTGCTGAGAGATGGAGACGAAAAACACATTCTTTCCATTTTTCAACGGGTGAGATGACCATTACAATGCAAGATGTGTTGATGTTATGGGATTTACCGTTGGACGGATTACCCGTCCTTGGGGATGTGGACCAAGATTGGGAGGAAGACATGCTAGACATGTTTGGGCGAGTTGAGTGGCAATCCTTTAGGAGGCCGCCGGGTCATTTCCACATGCGACAATATTGGTTGCGTGAACCATGGCAGCCATAAAGAGAAGGCTCCGGTAATAGATGGCATTTCAAGGCGAGATTACCACCTAATGCCCCACCGGAGGAGATCAACATATATGCACGAGCATTCATGTTGGACCTCTTCTCTACCGTTATGTTTCCGGACCAGTCCAGATGCATACATACATACCATGTTCATTCAATTCTTGAGGAACATTGATGATCCATCGAGGTATAGTTGGGGCTCGACAGTGCTAGCACGTTCGTATCATGCTTTATGCGATGCATCGGACAAAAGGAACAAGCAAATCGGGGGCCTTTGATGTTACTGCAAATGTGGGTGTGGACTAAGCTCTCGATTAGGCATCCGAGAGCGAAGGATTTGCCCGGTGATATGCCGTACGGGGTGAGAAGGATGGGCCCGACCCACAACTATGAAGATGGACCGCATAGAAGTATCACTCTCTACAGATATTTTGTGACTATTTTAACATCTTCACATTTTTAATAACTATATATTGTAACATTATTCACAATGTTTTAGGTGGCGATTCGAGCATCTCGACGAGAATGGCCCAAAATGGTGGCCGTACGATGAAGATGTCGTGGCAATGTTGCCCCCTATATGTAATGATCAAGATCATATGAGTCTTTTTCATTATCAGGGGCCACTCATATTTTTCTGGATTGTCGAGTGGCACGATCCTGCTAGGGTCGCACGCCACTTTTCTTACCAAGTCAAAGTCCTGCCTCCATTGCCACCTCCTGATTGCGAGCGCCTTCATAAGGTATGTCACAATAAAAAATATGAGGGCCATGATTGGGAGATTTATCACGAGGGGTACATTCAAACATAGGGAAATCAGTTGGCCAATACTATTGACTTAGGTCACGGTTTCATGAATGGCTCTTGAAACCATTACTTGGCATGGTTCAACCAAGAAGGCATGCGTACCGTCTATTGGAGAGGTACAACCGCAAGAAATGCCTTCAACCCGCTAGCACATCAAGGGCGTGGAGTTGAGTGAACCTTCAAAATGCAAGGCAAAGTTGTGCAACGAACGGTAAATTCATTGCCTTTTTCCTTCAATTTTGAATTTAAAATACATAAATTACTAACTAAATTGTATTATCAGATGCTTCGTAACTTAACTCTTGCTAGGGAAGCGATTGATGTGATTGCACAAAGCGCCAACAATGTCTTCAAGACTTTCGCGAGAAAAGTTCTTCGAACTTGTTGCGGAAGCATCGAAGACGTTGACCAAGGAGTCGTCTTCCGCAATTTGATGTTGGAGCATGGCTTGATGGATGAGGACTTGGTGCCATCGATAGCGGAGGGCTTGCGCGTCCAACCAGAGCATTACGACTGGTTGGGACAGTTGGTTGGTGGCGAGCAAGCGAGTCAGATGCCCGAGGCGCCACTATTTCACCCGCCATACTCACATCTATCACATGACGGAGTATGGGAAACCGGCCAAGGATTTGGAGTTGCCCAACCGGAAGAAACGTGGAGAGTATCGTCGAGGACGAGGTAGAGCGTGCCGCGGAGTATGTGTTTGGCTCTTCGAGCCAAACAGGCAAAAGATACACGTGGTCGCGGTCGGGATCGTAGTCGTCGCGGTAAGGGGGTTGATGTTAGTTTGAGAAGGATTTTTGTAATGCAAAACTTGATGTCATAATTTATATGCATGTTTTATTTTGATACTAGTTGAAAACTTGTTGTGTTTGACAATTTTCATTTAATTTAATTAGCTTGATGTTTGTTTGATGTTAGTTTGAGAATGTGTTATTTGAGAAAAATTGTTTCAAAGTGTTACTTTGAGAATGTTAAAATGATGTTAGTTTGAGAATGTCTTGTTTGATTTTTTTGTAATGTAATTTGGTAAATGAAAATGAAACAAAATATGATTCATTGAAAGTCTACAAATATAGGGGCACAAGTAATAGTTACACCCCTATTAATTTGTGAAGCTGCCATGTGGGCCTCTCTGGGATTTTTAGGAGCGCAACTATTACTTGCTCTCTGGATGCTTCAGGATTTCTGTAAACATTAGGGGCGCAAGTAATAGTTGCGCCCCTGATTTAAATCACAAAAATGGTGGGCAAGGGGATTCGAACCCATGCCTTCACTCAAACCAGCGCCTCTAACCAAACCCTCTTGTCACAAGACCATTTGTACTTCTCGTAAAGTTTATAACATCTTTAATATTAATAGGTTATAAGCTTTTGAATTTTTTTAATAAAAATCACTTTAATATATTATTACTTCTATTTATAATAACTATATTCCATATATTATTACTTCTATTTGTAATAACTGTATTTAATAGATCATTTATAGTAACTATATTACATATATTTAATATATCATTACTTTACTTCATAATAATATATTAAATATATTTAATATATTTAATATATTATTACTTCTATTTATAATAAATTTATTTATTGTTTGTAAAAACTTTTTTTATTTGTAATATATGTAATATATTATTACTTTTATTTATAATAACTATATTTAATATATGTAATATATTTAATAAATTATTACTTCTATTTATAATAAATTTATTTACTGTGTTTAGAAACTTAGCAAAAAACTTCAATTAAAATGTATATAAATACATTATTACTTCTATTTAATATACATTATACAGCTTTGGACAGTCCGGGTCGAGCACCCAGTTGCAATCGACCTCTAGCAATGAAAACTAGAAGACTATTTTTTACTTTATTTTTTGGACACGAATCTCAATCAATCGAACAGTTCACAACCATGTTGCGCAGGTATTACGCAACACAAGATTCAATTCCATGTAAAACATAGGTGGAGTTAAATATTTTTAATAAACAATGATTAATATTCAGGCTCTAGTTTACGATAACTATTAACTATATATAATAAGTACAATCAATAATAATAACGAGCTAATGAGGTTTATTCAAGTGTCGCGTACTTTTTATACAGAAAATTAATAACTTCATTTTTCAATTGTAATTTAAAATCCGAAATTCAATTATAAAACATTGACCACTGGTTTTTTTCGAGTTCATATAGTTGTACTGATTAGTAACGTATAGAAGTAATAAACTCCGCATTCGTGTTATCGAGGTCAGTGTATTATATCATGACATATTACAGTTTCTAATTTTCTAACTTTCTAACTAAGCATAAAAAACTAGATTCAATGCGCCAGCGTAGGCGGAAGTTTGTTTGAGATCAAAATGAAATGCGGCTACAATTACGCTGAAATAAATATAAATTGATGGTCAATTCCGCTGTGGATTGCAGAAAATATTGGCCATTCAATATAGCAATTTAATCCAATTCTGCTATATGCATATGCAGTACACTGGTACGCATATTCATATCTGCATTTTACAACAATGCTAATATTTATTGAATTTTTTTTTACTATATCTTTTTTTTTAAATTCTATTTTGCTCACAAGTCTTAAAATTTTCTTCAAAATACAAACAAGATACACTATACATATATCCTACCACATACATCCAAAAATTCAGTTATTTGCTATGCAGTTGGTAACCAAACACAAACTGAAAACCGAGCATTAAAACATAGACGAAGGTTCCACCCAATTATTATACAATCATTGTAAGTCTACAACAAGACCCAAAATAGTATACTATATTTATTTTAAAAAAGAAGTGATAGCAGTTAAGTAAAATTTTATAGCGGTTGGAACTTTGACTTTCTTTTTTTCTTTTTTTTTTTGAGGAAAAGATGGGGGACTTTCTTTTCTTTTAACAAATTATTATTCCACTAAGCTGCAACAAATGTATTATATACTATAGTATAAACATATTGGAAATGTATACCGTGTCGCAGCAGGTTCTGCCCAGTAAATGCTACAATAAAGGAGGCTCCTAAAATCAAAGCGCGGAATCCGCTAGGTGTGGATAGTATATTCTACTACAGATTGAAAATGAAATGATAACCACTGAGGAGCTTGCTTCAGTTAAGCCTTGCAAATTATTGTATTTAATCGAACCAAGGGTCTTCCACGACCATTACGTGCATCCTATCTCTCTTACAAAAGTAATATACAGAATCCTGACTTTGGCCCCTTTTATATACTCATCAAGTAGTTTCATTAATCATCAAATATGAAATATCAAAGAAACAAGTACCTCAAGTAGTAGTCACGAGAACAATTCACCTCTGATCCCTGAAGGTAGACCATCCAGTTCTTCAAGCATGAACCATTTCTTGGAACAGCTGCTCGGGGCAGCCATGTCTGGCAGGTGTGCCCAAATGACGGGAGAAACAGTGGCAGCAGTTAGGCAAAATCCAGAGATTCTCCTTCAAACAACTCCACAAGGAAGTACATGCCTTCACATATCCTCAAGTTTTGGTCACAACGACTTCCTCGAGGAGGTATTGGTGCTAACTTTTGGGGTTGAGGAATCCCCATCAAAACGTTAGTCTGTAAGTCTCTCCTATCCAGTGTTAACTCATATGAAGAGACTCCACTGATATGTTACTCTTAGTTAACATGTCTTGCGTCAGCAGCCTATTCAATAGTAGCAGAGTAAAGAACACATTGGAAGAAAGCATAACCTTCGCTGCCCATACCAAATTTGTTAGTGATCTTACCTTGCCAGCTGAAGCCAAAGTCAGGTAGAGCGATTTCGAGGAGTAGGTTCCGGTTGAAGTCCATCGCCAAGTAATTTCATCAATGTCTTGAGAGTGGAGTTCTAGGAAGTCTTCAATTTGGGTTACCTGCTGCAAGGTTCTCGGTCTAGGCAGCAAGGTATCCAAGCCAGTTAGTGCATGCACTAAAGAGATGTTTGGTCTTGGCGATCTATGATTGGTCATGTTAAAAACCATGGAAGACCCCATCCAGGCATCATATCAGAAGGAGATTCGTGTGCCAATTTTGATGTCCCAAATTGTTGACATTATGAAGAAGTGCCTCACAGATTGAAGGTTGTTCCAAAAGAAAGATCCTTACCGTCTCCACGTCAATGGACTTTGAGTATTTGCTGAGCCTGCATATATCATTGAAGCAACAGAAGTCCATAACGAGTTACTTGATGAGCTATCATGTTTTCAAGCTTCAGGAGAATTGCAGGTTCCTTGGTCGTGTGACTGTGATGAAGTAGTTCCCTTATTACCAGAAAATTTTCAACAATGAAGCGACCTCTAACAAAAGCTGTCTGGTGTTTATCAATGAGAACTTCAAAGTGTTTCCTGAGTCTCAATGACAAGACCTTGGCAATCAATTTTGACAAGTAGTTGATAATGCTTATAAGTCGATAGTTAGTAATCGTGATCGGATCTGCGTTCTTGGGGATCATGACCATATTTGTCAAGTTCAAGGGCGTATGATCTGCTTGCTTATTGTAGAAAGAGTGGAAGGTCCGCAGGACATTAGATTTGATCATGTCCCAGAAGTTCTTAGCAAATTCATTAGGTAAGCCATCCGGGCCACTTGCTTTGTTGGAAGGCCTTGATTGAATGGCAGCAAACACTTCCTGCTCAGTAAAAGGTTTAGCCAGTGAGTTAAGATCTTTCGAGGGGGCGTAGAGAGCGTGTGGAAGGAAAGGTTGTACATGGTGTTTTTTTTCTTTTTAAATAAGTGGGTACCAACTCACCACTTCATTTTCATTTAACATAAAAACGAAGTAGGTACAAACCAAACATTCCTAAATGTCTTATGAGCTTTTCACCAGCTCACACCCCTGTATCAGGAAAACGGCACCAATACTGTTCATCTCCAGTACTGGTGCCTCAATTCTATCTAATTCCGACACTCTCTCTTTTCATACACTGGTTCTCATACCAGAAGAGCCTAATATCCAAACTTCTTCCCCCTTCTCCTATTAAATCTATACCAATACCCCTTTTTATTACACAGAACCATATAAAACTGAAAAATTCTATAAGCTTTATACACATAATCCATTTGTCTCTCTCCCCTCATTCATCAACAACCATTGTTCGTTTGGCTTATTACATCTTCTCTTCAAATCATCCATCCTCTTCCAAACTTGAATTGCATCCTGCAATCCTTCATCCCACATTCCTAACCAATATAGAAGCAAACAGACCAAGTTAGTCATAAAAATTTCACTATTTACTCCCTGTTTTCCTTGAAAACATTTTTTGTTCCTTTCTAGCCATATCATCCATAGGACCCCTGCGCATATATGTAAAAATAGACTAGAAAACTGCTTGTTCAACATCAAGGACAGTGAGTACAATTCTGTCAAACTTCCTGGTATTCTGGTAAGTAAAAATGACCTCAATACCCTTACCCAAATTTGTCTGGTATGCACACATTAAAAAAAACATATGGTATATGGTTTCCCTCATTGGGCAATATTGACATTCCTCCCCCCCTTGCCATCCTCTCTTAACTAAATTGTCTTTAACTAGAATCACCCCTTTCATTAGTAACCATAGGAATATTTTCACTTTCAGTGGAATTTTTAATTTCCACAGTACATCCGTACTGTCATTGGGCACACCCCTATCCATTATCCAGTTGTAGATATCTTTGTTCCCGACTATTTTGTCCTTTTTGTCTTGCCATTGCAATCTATCTGTTACATCCTTCAGAGGCATATAAGGGTTTACCTTCATCAGCAGCTCATTAAATTGTAAATTTTGAACTGGAGATAACTGTCTTCTAAAGGCCATGTTGCTTACCCCTGAAGATATCACATCAGCTACTGTTACATTTTTATCTATTGTTATTTCAAATAAAGATTCAAACTTCACATATAATGGTACTTCACCACACCAACTATCAACCCAAAAGTGTGTGTGCTGTCAATTCCCTATGATCATTTGTTTATTAATCAATATTATCCCCTCATACTGTTTTACATTTTTCGAAAATGGTGATCATTTAGCCCTATTATTACTATGCCTATATCTGTATATTAATATATCCTTCCACCATCCCTTCTCATTTGGATCATTGAGTCTCCAGAGCCATTTACAGAGCAAGGATATATTCATGTCTCTGAGACTAATGATGCCCATACCCCCTTTATCTTTTGGCCTACATATCTCACTCCATTTGCATAAGTAATACTTCTTTTTACCCCCAGAATTCCATAGGAATTGTCTCCTCAGTTTGTCTAGTTTATACAATATAGTTTTAGGGACCATGTGAATGGACATCATATATAAGGGTAGTGAATTGAGAATACTGTTAATTAGTACTACTCTTCCCCCCAAGGATAACATTGACCCTTCCCAACCCTGTAGTCTTTTTTCAAATTTAGTTATAACTTGGTCCCAGTCCCTAAGTCTTGTTTTTCTCCAATGTATGGGGATACCCAAATATATCATTGGCCAATGGGCTACCTCACAACCAAATATTTGAGTTATCTGTTGTGCTTTGTTCACATCTATATTGATGGGGTAGCATTCACATTTGTTGTAATTTATCTTCATACTTGAGATTGCCTCAAAGGCAATAAAAATCCACCTAAGAATTTTCACCATTCTCATCTGCTTGTAGCAAAACTATTGTGTCATCTGCATAATTCATATTAATAATTTCTTTATCATTGACAATTTTTGGGCCCAACCCTTGAATCAGTCCACTCTCTCTGGCCTTCTTAACCATCTTGTTTAAGGTGTCTGCCACCAGGTTAAACAATATGGGTGACATGGGGTCTCCTTGTTTGAGATCCCTTTTTACTTCAAAATATGGTGATCATTTTCCATTTATATTAACACATGTATAACCTCCCTTCATTAAAGAACTTAACCAACCAATCAGTTTATTTGGGAACTGTCTTTTCCTCATCATATCTAACATAAACTCCCAATTCACTCTATCGTATGCCTTTTCCAAATCTATCTTTAGCACTACACTTTTTTTCTCTATTCTGGTAAAATGAATTATTTCATTAACACACATGATAATATCTAAAATAAACCTATCTGTCAAAAAGGCAGCTTGAGAGGAATCTAACATCTTATTGATTATTGGCTCTAATCTAGCTGTTAAGACCTTTGTAATCCATTTAATATACAATTAACCAGAGAAATTGGTCTGAACTTTTTAACATCATCTGCCTCTGCTGTTTTTGGTATTAACCAAACCATTGCTCTATTTAATTTTGCTATATTCAGGTTTTGGTTGTAAAAGCCCTCAAACAGTTGTATTACATCATTTTTAATCACATGCCAATATTTCTGGTAAAAGATAAAACTTATACCATCTGGACCTGGGGCTTTAGTCCCATTAGAGGAGTCCAGTGCTTGTTTTATCTCTTTCTCAGTAAATGGTGCCACTAGCTTCTCTTGCTCTTTCTCAGAGACCATATCTTCCATATCCCAAAAGCTATCATTTATCTCTATGAGAGACTCACCTGAAATTTCAAATAGCATCTTATAATATTCTACTATATGATCTTCAATTGTTTTTGGATCTGTAACTTCTTCATCCATAATCTTTAGATGAGAAACTTTGTTTCTTTTATATCTAGCACTGGCTATTCTATGAAAATAAGCCGTGTTGTTATCCCCCTGCAACAGCCATTGTTTCTTTGATCTCACACTCCAATATCTTTCTTCTTCCTCATATATTTCATTCAAAGCTTTAGTATATTCCATATAATCACTATATTCTAAATCATCCAAGTCCCTTTCTTCTTGCAATATATTTAGCTGATTTATTTCTTTATTTAGTTTCATTTTATCTTTTTTATTAGCTCCATAATGGTTCTTTGCCCACCCTTTCATCTTTTTCTTGAGAAATTTCATATTTCTTGTCCATCTATTTATAACATCTAAGTTTGGGGGAATTGATTCCATCCACCACTTACCCATCATTTCATTAAATTCATCAATGTCTGTCCAGGTTGAATCAAATCTAAAGATTGGTTTTGTGATTTTATCAGTTTGGATCTCAAACATTAAAGGATTGTGGTCATATTTGACTCCATTTAATCTTTTAACTTCAGCCTGAGGGAATTCATTATCCCATTTGATATTATATAGCATTCTATATAAAAGAACTAAGCAAGGTTGTCTTCTATTATTAGACCATGTATATCTGCCTTCTTGTAGTGGATATTCCATCAAATTATGATTAGAGATGAAAGAATTGAATCTATATGACCCTGATATATTAAAAGATTTTTTATTTTTCTCATGTTTATATCTAATTGAATAAAAATCCCCAGCTATCAGCCATGCACCTGTCCACATAGTACTTAGCTTATGTAACTCTTGAAAAAAGTTGTCCTTTAAAGCTACATCAGTAGGTCCATATACAAAAGTAACCCCAAAATCTTTGTTATCAACCACATCTCTTAATGCTAATGATAATGAGAATTCGCCTTTGTAGCTAGCCAGGAATTTAAATCTATTCCCATTATACCCTAACATACCCCCCCTGCAGTTCCCCTAACAGGCACAAACTTTCATTCAAAGCACTGAGGAGAGAATGATGAGATAAATCTTTTACTAAATTAATGACATTTAGTCTCTTGGATCCCTACCACATCCAATTTATTATCTAATATTAATTCCTTAAGATATCTTCTCTTAGTTTTTTTGTGTAACCCCCTAATATTCCAAGATAAAATTTTCATTTATATACTATATGAATGAACCCTGGCCACTATCTTACTTAACTGATCTCTTTTATCCTTTTTCTTTTTTTAAGAACTTAGCCCCATGTTTCACCTTGAAATCCATTTCTTCATAAGCAGATTGGAATTGTTTTTTTGATCGAGTTCTAAGGAATTGGACAGTTTCTACACATTCCTTAATATCATCTCCTATTTTTAGACCAAAGCATAGAAATAAGCTAACCACTTCCTCATCAGATAAGATTGTAAATGGAAAAGATTTATATAAAGTATCATTACCTTCATGGTCTTCAATTTCAGCACTGTTCATCTGTAGAGTTTTATCTTTGTGAAGCATTGCTTTCTCCAATGATGTCATCTCTGGGTTGTGTAGCCTCTGTCTCAGGCTTTGCCTTGTCAAAGGAGGTAGCTGAGCCAGGGGTAGGGGATTGAGCACCTGTTCTTTCTCTCTTTCTACCATCTTAGTTACTTGCATTTTTTCTATAGGCATCTCTGTCAGAGAAGATTCACTAACTTCTTTCAATTCACTCACCCCCCCTCCAGATGACTCTCCAATGCACCTTTGCACTCCTTGGTATATAGCTAAAGAGTTAACTTCATCTATTTGTTCTAGCTCTTCTTCTTCCTCCATGATTTGTTTGCCTTTTATCTTAGACTGTTCTTCCTCACTTTTATTCTCATTCCGCTCATTACATTCATCCAGCTCCTTCTGATACCCAAAATATTCATTAACCTCCTCTTCCTCTAGATTTTGTGTTACTATCTCCCTCAGATCCCCCTCATCTCTCTCATTCCCCATATCAGATTCATATTGTTCTTCCAAATACCCTTCAGTTTCCCTCTCCTCACTGTCTTTTTTCTGATAGTGTGCTCCTCCTTGTTGATAATGAGGAGGACAATCTTTTGGGACCCAGATCCTCCTTTTCCCATTAAACCCCCCACTTCTTGGATCGAGAGCTTTATCATATTCAAATCGAACTCTATGCCAACAGTACTCCCCTTTGTCATTTCTAAAGACCACCTGTTTACTCTCAGGGATGTCCCTTGGATTACATACCATAAGCCTAATTTTTGCTGTTTTCATATCAGATCTGGCTAATGTCTTCTTATCAATTTCAACTATTATTCCAAAGTCTTATGTTAGCTTTTCAAATTCTTTTTTATACCAAAATTTTCGAGGAAATCCAGATATACTCACCCAGACACTTTTCATTCTTTCCCCATTTTCAAAAGAAGGGTCCCAAGGACAGATTGTTAGATTTACCTCTTCAATTCGAACAAAGCCTTGCTTGATCGCCCGATCTCGCCACCATCTCGGCCCTTCCACAAGCACACGATAGTCTTCCACCTCTGCTACCTTCCATGGAAAGGACGGCGCCACGAATCGGAGGGCTTGCTCAACTTTCTCAGTCGAGATTTCTTGATTAGTATGAACGACGACACATTTGCGTAGATTCTCCTCGATTTGCTTAGATTCAGCAGTGTTCTCAAAGAATTGGATCTTCTTTTCATTCATGTTTCTACTTTCTAACTTCTGTTAATTTGGATCACTCACTGACTTTGAAGTTACTACGATCTGATTTTGTGAATCAGATCTCGTAGTCTCCCCTCTTTCTTAGTTAGATCAACAATCTGACTAGATCTTCTTCTACACTGCCAAGATCGGTGACCTATCCCTTTACACTCAAAACATATTTGCGCATTTCTGCAATCTCGAGCTCTATGCCCCTTTTCTGTACATCTTACATGGTGTTTGATGCCTATCAGTTGTTTATAATGGCCAAGAAAAGCTATAACGATATCTTAAGGGTCAGAAATAGTTACCTCGTCCCGTTCAATGAAGTGAATTGTATTCTTCCTAGCCCAATCGAGTTTTGCAATCCCCACATTTAAGCCACTAGAAGCGATATCGCTAACTCCATCTTGTCTCATGTATTGTTGCCAACTCATAAATGCGCTCTCTAATCATGATTCTCAACTTGAACTCTAGAGGCGTAAGATTCCTCAATTCTTCCAAACAATCAAAGAAGTGTATCAACCTCTTGCAATTATCAAGGTAGACATTCATATGGGAGAATCTAGTGCAATGCCATGAACGTAATTTTGAGTGCACTTGCTTAGCTTTGATCGCAAAGGTTGACACTGGATTTGTGTTACCTGGGATGGATCCCTAGACATCGGCAGTGATGTCCTTCATTTCATCATATCTAAACCAGAAAAGTTTCAATCTCGGGTTTGTAGGTTGCACATGGCGTTGCTTGCAAGAAAGTAGTAACGATGCATGATTCGAGATTGACATGGCTTTGGCAATGAGAGAGATGTGTGAGTAAGCAGTGATCCAATCTGGTGATAGTAGGGCTCGATCCAACCTAGAGCGTGTAGGTAAAGGTTGTTTGTTACATCAAGTGAATCTTCTATTGGCAAGTGGAACATCCACAAGTCCCATTGCCCGAATGAAACCGTTGAAAAGTTCCATCAGGTACCAATCCACATTATGAGAGAAGCGGTCAATTATCCATCTCACCATGTTAAACTCACCCAATAGAGACCAAGGTAATGATGAAAGATGACGGATTGAGCCAAGTTCTCTTATAAATAAATCCTTTTGCGCATCTTCTAAGGGGCCATACATATTTGTCAATAGAAATATGTGGCCACATCTCGTATCAACAGGAGCCACAGAGCAGAAATATGTGGCCACATCTTCAATTTACGCAAAGACCAAGGTAAAATACGAGTCGGGTCGAACGGATTGATGGGTTTCTTGTACAGCCCTAGAGAGAAGATTTCTGTGGAAATAAAGAAGAATGAGGGAAGATTTCTATGGGAAGAATGAAGAATGAGGGAGAGTTGATGTCTTATATAGAGCACAAAAAAGAAAAAAATGTGTCTTAATCTGTGGGACTATTTGATTTTTTTTTAGCGTTGGATTGAAAATAATTAACGGTTGGATTGAGAACTAAATGGTGATCTGTGGTCTAAACCTTTTATCTGTTCAGAACATTTTATAGTGGGTACGTAGGCAAATCCGATTTAAAAACTTTTTATACCGGACTCTTGAAGTCACCCGCTAAAAAAGCCTTTTATAGCGGACCCCATGTAACGCCCGCTATAAAAAGTTCGTTTTTAATAGCAAAGGTGCTCTTACCTGCTATAAAATATCCTGTTGGTACCTTTATTAACTAATTACCTTGTAGATCCGGTATTAAATATACAAAATTAATATTCAAAATGCCACCAGACAGATTTTATAGCGAATGTTATGCAAATCTAATATAAAATGGAGATAATAATAGAGCTTTTTTGTTGTAGTGAGAACTGAACAAACCAAATATGATAAAAGTACGTAATGTATTCATTTTTTGAAGTACACGAATTTTTCACATTTATTATATACTTATCAAGAATATAAATATACTCATCAAAGAAAGTAATCATGATGTTTTTCAATTAGAATGCCGAAAATTATTAGGGTTTCTTTTTTTACTCAAAGCTAGCCGTCAATAGTAAAATCTCAGATAACATTCTATATGTCGTTGGGTCATGTTTCAAAGACCATGATGAAATATGCATGTCTATAAAAGACATTCATTGTTGAGTCTCTCAGCTAGCCCTCTCTTGATAAACCACCTCTTTTATAAGAAAACAAGTTCACAAACATAAAATGAGAGTCCGAAAAAAGAAGGAATATCGTTTAACAAAGTTGTGCTTTTATAACAGGGGTAATGGACATCCGCTGTTAAAAATGGTTTTTAAAACCGACTTAAAGGTCCACTATGAAAAAATAAAATCGAATATTGGTTGTGGTCGCTATAAAAGATATGTTTTTATAGTGGTATTATATTGTTGTCCGGTGTAAAAGGCTTTAAAATCGGAGTTCCTATATATCCGCTATTAATTGGGGATGTTAAAGCTCCTTTCTATAGTAATGCTGAGACATCACTGATAGTATTTGTTGATATAACTATTAAGAAATTAATTTTTTAATTTCAAAGATTAAAAATTTAGAAACTAAAATAAGATTAAAATTTTTAAAACTAATGTGATAATTATTCATAAACTTCAAAAATATCATGAACGAAGGTGCTTTGACTTCGTTATCTCTCGTACGGTATTAATTCTGTAAAAATTCTTTTTTAATAGAAATTTGATTCTATAACCTTTTACGTATTGCAATTTTAAAAGTATTAGTATTTCTCGATGCTCATTATTTATCGATTGAATTGTTGTGTTATTGAAGGGCTTCAAAAAGATTGTTGTGCAGCACCGGATCTCGTTCTCAATTTACTTTGCCACTATGGCTCTTGAAAAGAGAAAATTTGAGATGATTGCAGTTTTAATCTGAGAAGGTTATCATGTATTTTTAATCCAACGGCTTTATGACGTTCAATTATTTAGAGCATCTACATTGGTAATTGCTTAGCAATTGCTTATGATTATGTGTCAATTGTTTTGTAATTGTTGGGTTGTATGGCTATTGCTTATTAAGCAATTATGGAAAAGAATTGTTTATTTAGCAATTATGGCTATTCTTTTTTTGAAGATGAGTTGGCCAAATGTTTAATTCTTATTGATCAAGTGTTTAATTTTCAATTGTTTGCTTGATTGTACTAATGTAGAAATTGATTGCTTAATTTCTAAAATTTCTACAATTACTATTTAGCAATTAATTTTAATTGCTCTATTGGAGATGCTCTTAGAAGCGTATTGTACAAGTGCAATGAATACAGTGCAATGATGTGAACATAACCACCACACTTGGTCTAATTTTTGGAAAAAGTTTAAAAAATAAGAAGACGTAATATTACTCAATAGACACATCAATATTGGTAATGGGAGGGATACATTGTTCTGGAAAGACAAGTGATGTGGAGAAATATCTCTATGTATTGAATACCACTCTATGTATTGAATACCACTCCTTGTTCTCAGTTTGCAATGATGTGAACATAACCGTGCATGAGCTGAATAAAAAAGGGTTTGGTTCTCAGCTATTTTTTCAAATGCAAATTCAGTTAGCTAAATTTTTCTCTCTGAGTGTAGGAAGGAACAGGGCTACCTAGCAAGGAAAACAATCAACTGGGGTGAAAACCAAAGAAATTTACATGTGGATGATGGATAAAGGGGTTTATAGCCAAGACTAGAATGCATTATGGGAATAAATGTCCCTTTGAAAATAAAAATCTTTATGTGACTACTTAGTAAAAAAAATACTGGTTAGATTTAACTTGAGTAATAAAGGGTGGCAAGGAGATAGTAATTGCCCTCACTGTCTAGTATTAGAAACGATAGAACACCTTTTTTTTAATTGTCGCAGGATACAATTAGTTTGGAGATGGATATTTGAAATAGAAGAAGAGAGCCCACAAAATTTTCAGGATCTAAGTCACCTCATAGAATCAAGGGATGGGGTACTATTTGGTACGATAGCCATGGCGGTACTATGGATTGGGTGGTTAGAAAGAAATGATTGTTGTTTCAATAACAAACCTCAAGCCTCTTTAAATCAATATTGCATTAAAATTAAAAACATTTTACTTCATTGGGCAGGTGACATGAATCAGAGCTTGAAAGATCGAGTGAAGAGCTGGATACAGAGGATGAGCTGTGGCACTAGACTGATTGAGGGAGCTGGGGGTCAGGAGAATCAGTGCCAAGCAAGAGAGCAACAATTCAAAGACCATCTCTTGTCGGTATCAAACTGATGAGACGATAGAGATGATCGGGATGATGGGTGTTGGATGAAGCTATCAATAATATTCCACATCATTCTGAGATGGATCATAGTGGGGGAATTAATCATGGGAATACAGAGTGCAAATCTGCGACTGCTTTAATTTTGTTTTTGTTGCTGCCTTGATTAGCTCACTCAAGGTTCAGTATATTGTTTTGTTTTCAGTTGGCGTTATTTTGATTTTTTTGGAGATTAGGTAGAAATAGATAGGTCCATTTATAATGGAAGTTCAGTAGTGAGAGAGGAGTTTATGAATCCATTCTAAGGACTAGATAGTTTTGATTCGAGATGGGATGTATTAAAAGATAGTGTATACTTCGTTTCTTAGTAAAATGAAGTGGTGGGTAAACTTCCACTTATTTCGAAAAAATGAATATAGTGCAATGAATATATTACGAACGAACATATCTGTAAAAATGTCTATCAAATTCGTCAATTTCGCAATAAATGCACAAGCTGACAGCAACAATTTTTTAATTTTTCAAAACCTTTTATAGCGAGCCTTGGTGAGACCCGGTATAAAAGGTCCTTGTAATAGCGGATTTGCAATACATCCCGTTATAAAGGGGGTCTTTTAATAGCGGATCTGGACCAAACTCCGTTATAAAAGAGTTCTTTTTATAGCGGACGTAGGTTATGATCCGTTATTAAAGATTTCTTTTTATAGAGGAGTGTATCAACCCCTTCTTTTAAAACCCCTTTAAATCCGCTATAAGAAAATATTTTAGCCCTTTATAAAATCTCAAAATTGTAGCAGTGACTATTGCTTCTGACACCAACACTTCTAGTTCATAGGTTGAGAAGAGCTAACAGCCGACTCAATTTAATTAATTTCACTTTATTCTGTTCATTTCAACGTTACATATAATTATTAAATAAAGTAACTTATTTATTTAATTAAACTGCTTGTTATTAAACACAATATATTAATAGTATTGGGCTTGTACGTTGTTACATGTCTTATTTAATAATATTGTTGTATTTAAATACAATTATATTTTCAAATGGAACATCAAATCATTTGCATTGATTGTTTAAATTATTTTTTTCATTCTAAACACAATAATTATTAGTAAATATAAGTATTATAGTAACAAGGATAAAAATGAAAATATAATTAATGCAAATCAATTATACACCAACATAATTTTTTTTGACATTAAAATACGTTCCTTACAATTGGATATGAGAGAGTATTATTTGTGGCGAAATTACAACACTCGAATATGTTGAAGAGCAAAATTAGTAAGATTAAAAATCTCGATCATCGCTCGATCATAACAGAATAATATATGGTTAATTTTTTTTTGAAATTTGATTAAATCAATCTTGACTGTCGTCATGTCTGAACATGATGCTTAATATATATTAGAGATATGCGACGAAAACAAAATAAATTTTAATAAGGGAGAATGCCTACATGATTAATGTTTATAGATTCCCCCTCATGGCCTATGGTGTTTCTCATGGCACTACAATTTCTTTGTGTGAAATGTTAATTTAGCTTTTCTCCTCCGTCAATACTAAAACATCAAATGGGAAACTATCTGAGAGTTTAAACACTAGATAGTAGCTAGATAGGTCTCTTCTTAGTTATATAATTGATCTTTGCGTAAATTAATCCAGTTATGTGAAACTTCTAATAACAATTGCATGCTCTCTATGTGACCAAAGTATGTGACTTGGTGTGATTTGGTGTTACTTTCTGAGGCCATGCTCAGAGGAGGGAAGGCTCGGGCCCCTCTATGGTCACCAAATTTATTTAATTTACATGTATTCATTCGATTCAGTTTACAATTAGCATAATACCAATGCACTTCTTTTAACTTTTAACTTGTGATCCACGATCACTTCTCTCAATTTCTAATTTCTATATTTCGCGACAATTAGCCCTCATTCCAATACCAGAAGACAGGTCAGGTCATAAATACTCAAGGATGCCATTAATGAGGATTTCATCATCCAGCATAGTTGCAATTTGCAAATACTAGGGAGATGAGGCAAGCTTTTCTTTCATGATTTTAGGACAAGGAACCTTGCAAGGCTTCAAAGATTAACTAGGTTTGCAGTTGTTTGAGGTCCCACCAGTATGCCAATAGATTCATACAAAGCAGAGGAATGAACAATAGATTTTCTGGAAAAGCTCTGGTAACTCCTTCAGCTCTGTACCTTTAATATCAAAGGTTTGAAGACTTGAAAACAATAGATTTCAGTATATTAAGCATACATTTTGTATAATGTGTTGTGTAAATGCATTCTATATGTATATAATTTTTTTTTTTTTTTGTATAATGTGTTTTGTAAACACCCATATCCCACCAGTATATAATTTTCAGTATATAATTTTTTTTTGTACAAAACGATTACAAAGTCACCTTTCTATCCTATCCCACCACTGTAACTGCGCTGGTATCAGCATCTTAGATACTAGCGCTCCTTAGCTATCTAAAATCTTTCACACCAGCTGTAAAACTAAACTCCCAGATTATGACATGCCAAAAGGAATCACTTACTACATGCTTCTTAAAATGATCAAAAATCTCAAACATACTGAAATAACTATGCTCAAGATTAAACTAACCAAGTTGATAAGAGTGCCCTTGCTGCACTTGAGTAACGGATCATCCACTTATCGGCACCACCTGTTCCTTCTGCATCATTGGCTTCAACAGCAACATTCACTCAGCTGTATCACTACTAGCTTCTTCCACCACTCGGCTCCATGCCATCCAGCTTTTCACTTTTTGCTTCAGGTCTTACTGCCATAGTGCCATCCTTCTGACCAATAAAGTGGAATACTCTTTAAGTTTGCTACGATATGATCTAATGTTCAAAGGATTACACTGATTAAAACAACAGTAATTTCTTTATAGCGCATAAATCCAAAAGCAATACAAACTAAAGAGATTACTTCCCTGATTTTTGTATCAGCTGACATGATCCAATTGTACAATTCCTCTAGACAAGTAGGTATCCTTTGCCAATTAAAAGGTTCTCTTATCCACCTTCACACCACCTGAGCTTGATTACAGGTAAAGAAGAGATGGTCTGCTGTTTCATTTTTAGTTAGAGATATTCTTATGATTAGATCAAATTGTTTTTCAGGATTGGCTGGTTCTATGTTGTTATATATACCTTAGTATCTGTTATGTAATGTTAGATGAAGCTCCTTTAACGAATGTGGCTATACATATTAGAGGGCCCCACCACAAAGGAAGACTTTGGTGCCAGTTTCTTTGCTTTAGGCACTCCAAAAACATTCCAAAATCGAAGCGTCTGATCACCAGCAGCTGACGCCACAGTGCATCCATCGGGGCTCTGAGCCATGAAGAGAACACGGGAGGTATGACCAGTCAGTTGAGCCATCTTAGTCATAGAAGGGTACTTCCACAGTGTGAGCTGATTCTCGGTATACCCATGGGAACTCAATAACTCCCTTTCATTCTTGTTCCACAACAGAGAACAGACCTGAGATCCTGTGTCCACTGAGCTCAAACAAGTCCCGGTATTTACATTCCAGAATTTAATGCAACGGTCATATCCACCTCCACCTGACGCTAGTAGGTTGCTCTGGAAGGGACACCAAGCAAGTGCCTTTACTGCAGCGGTGTGGTTGTTGAATCGGTGGATAGGGTTGGATGTGGAGAGGTCCCAAATATGGAGGAGATTATCACCTCCACCACTAGCAAGGTACGTTCCGGAATCAGACCATCTCAGACCACACACTTCATCGCTATGAGCACGGAAAGAGCTGACCGTGTAAGCCCGAGCTCTTACATCATTGTTGACAATAGCACCGTCCATGCCACCAGTTGTAAGTATGTTGTTGTTCCAAGCAAGTGACCCGACATGAGACTCATGGATCCCTCTCAATGTCCTGATCAGTTTATTGGAGGTTGAATCCCACAACTGTACATCAGAAGAGTTGAGACCAATAGCTATGCGGTGGCCATCTGGGGCCCATCTGACACTAGTAACAGGACCAAGGTCGTCATCAATCGTCACCAATTTAGAGGCAGACCCATTTGTAGCATTCCACAAGTAAACAGTTTTATTAAGTGCAATTGATAGCACATTTGCACTCCCCCAGTCCAGCAAATTCAGGTAGTAGTCGTCTACTATATCCGGTGCATACAATGTTCTTGCTGCTGACTGAGGAATGTGCCTATGCTGCTTTGTAGGCTGGACTTGAGTGCAAGAAGGGACGTCGGGAAGCAGCTCGACAGGTGCCGGAGGCTTGTTGCGGAAAGAGAGGATGCGTGTTCGTCCCTTGAGCATGGTATCAGCAAGAAGCTTTCGGTATGCCTCTTTCGCAGGAGACCCCACTCCTTTGTTCTCCTTGTCTTTCGCCGGCTCTGTCAGAAGGTACTGAGCTATGTCCATATCCATTGCAGCCCGATTTGGGATGAACCTGTCTCCGTAGGTGCCAGAAGAGGAAGAGCTCCGATACAAGGAAGAATGCAATGGAGGAATGTACGGCCTGGATGCGGCATCTCTTAGAGGGTGGCAGCACTCCATTCGGCTCTTTTCAGAAGAAATCAACAAACCTGAATCCATGAATTAACAGCAAGCAAAAGACCCCGAGAAAGAAATTAAGGGGACAAGAGATAACAATCACTAGTGAAAGGAATTATAAAATCAAAAGACTAAATTACAGAGATATTAATCCTGCAGCCAAAAAGGGTTAGATAAACAAAACAAATAAATAATTAAATATTGAGTAAGAAATGCTAAAATAAGAGTGCAATGGCGGATGTGATCTCTTCCCCTCCTCTCCAAAGCAGCGCAGGAAGGGAGGAAATCTAAGAGAACTAGAAAAGAGTTGTTTCTGCTGTAAAACGATCACGGTAGAACGGATTTGGAGAGAGAGAGAGAGAGAGAGAGCGCGACACTTGTATAAGATGAGATTGAAAATGAAATTGGGAATGAGGAGAGAGCTGTGGATGGGAATATATATAAGACGATGATGCTATTTTCAGAAATTCTAATAACGCTATTTTTATTTTGAGTTCAACCATTTTTTCAACATTACCTTTAATTAGCCCCTTATTTTGAGCATTTTTTTTCTTTAATTAACTATAAATAATCTATTAACGTATATTTAGAAAAAAAAATCAAACTTCGAGATATACTCCCCAGATTTAGAAAATGCCATGAATATATATATTATTGGAAATAGGTTTTTAAATAAAGAATAAGGCAAAAGAGCCCCTGGAACTCTAGAAGGCTAGAAACGTGGTTCACACCTGCGCCACGCCGCCACCAGACTCACTAGCGCTTCCAAGTTTTTTTTGTTTTTTAATGTGTCCAAAGTCGGAAATTCCTAAATATTTTAGGGACGTAAATATTAATATTGATATTGATATCGATTATCGTTATCGATACCAATGTTATTATGCATATTTTGTTGAGTTATTATACACATTATTTGAGTTAATAATATTGTTAAATATATTATATAGTACATAGTTACATACAATCATACAGATAATAAAAATATACATGTTTGCATTCTAATTTGATCAAAATAAATGAATAATATATAAAAAATGGTTGTCCGTTTTTTAATTTAACTTCCGTATAACATCGTTTTAACGTTAAACCGTTAAGGACCGTTAAACGTTTTTTAAAAGCTTGATATTTTTTTAATAAAACTTGAGTAATTTTTAACAAAAATACCTAAAGACTAGATATTTGTTCATAAAAAGAATGTAAGACATTATATATTTTTTCAAATAACTTTAGGATCTTCACATCCGACCTTCCAATAGAGATTGCTTTCAATTTTATAGCAATGTTGAATGTGGTTGGTTAAAGCATATTTTGGATCCATGTATATTTTCGGGCTCAACGCAGGCCCATCTTCACATAATTGAAGGCCTTAAACATTTTTATGTTTAGCAAAGATCTACATGCAATTAGAACCGTCAAACGTGAGTGTTACGTTGTGTTTTAAGAACTTAAGAATTTTTTTGCTGCGTCTTACATCGTGTTTAAGAAATTTCTTGTGTTTGCATTTACGTTTAGTGAAACGTAACATTCGTGCAAAACGTGCAAAACGTTAATTTTTTTGCACGTTTTACTTGCTACTAACAGGGCACAACAGAACCAAAAAATTAGAAAACTCTAAAAATTACAAAAAATTTATTCCATGAAACTTACAAATTTGTAAAAATAAGAACTTATAGAAAAAATTGCATGCATCCTAAAAATAAACTAAGAGGAATTTGTTATATGATGGAATTCGGTACAAACTTCATCATAAAATTGACGTCCTACCCACTTTATATCTCACGGATTCTAAAATTAGAAAAGTTCGTCAAGTTGTGCCATTTTTGCAAGAACAAATGATTGTAATTGGGTTTGGATCATAAAATAATATTTCTATGTTGTATTCAATCAAGAAGAGAGAATAGATTCTCTATGTGCATGTGAATGCAATAGTCATTTTTAGTCATCTTCATCTGCAAGAGTATTTAAGTCACTACAGAATATCCATATTTCTACTCTTTACTCAAAATTATTTCAGACTCGTACAATTTTGAACATAAGACGCGATAAACGAACGTAAGTGACCATTCAGGGACAAACCCAGGTTGTCCCAGGAGGGGGGCAAGTGTCCCCCTGGAAAAAAAAAATTACAAAATAATTTAGTGTATTTGTGCGATTTGTCAAATTTTTTTGTGAAATAACCATGTATATTTGAAAATATGTGTTATTTTGCCCTCCCCTGAAAAAAATTATAAATTTTGCCATCCCCTGACGAAAATCCTGGATCCGCCCCTGTGACCATTGGCATTTACGTTGCATTTAACTGAAGGCAACCAAAATCATTTGCGCCTTACATTTCGTATAACAAACACAACAAAAATTCCGTGCGTTTAACGTTGCATCACGGCGGAACGAAACGTAAAAAGATGCAAACGGTGTTGCGCTGATAGCCTACATGCAATATACATTTAGATTTTGCAACTGTCAAACATTGATGAAATATACAAATAAAAAAGAACTAAATTTTCGTAATGGAACTATGAAAAAAAAGAAAAGATTATTACTATTACTAATAAAGTTTGGATATAAACCAGAGTAATGCAGCAGGTTTCGACTTTCTGACTTGGAGTGGAGAACCATAGATCAAATGGTAAGGATTAACTTTTAGTACGTCTTTTAACTTTTATATTTTTTTGTACTTCTCTCGGATTTTTTTTTTAATTCTAATCGGAAAATAGTGTATCAGTGTATGTGAAATGTTGAATTAGCTTTAGCCTTTAGCTCCTCCGTCTCCGTGAAATGGGAGCTAGACTAACTGAGATATCAAACAGAACTAACTCCAAGCCCACGAGCAGACTAACGAGGCCGACTGGGCTGCGAACAATTCTTATGAGTTCGTGGGCTTTGTTTCTTTCTTCCAATATTTTTACTTTTGCGCATCTCTGTCAAACGCCTAAACGCCTAAACGCCTAAACGGTGACGCGCATACCTGTTTGCGTCAACCATCGTGTTTAAACAATGTTTTCTTGTGTGTTACATTGTGTATAATAAATATAAAGATTTTTTCTTCTGTTGAACGTACGTTTAAATTGACGGTCAAAACATTAAAAACTTTCAATTTTTTTTAATGTTTGCTAAGTGCACAATCGAACAAAAAATTAGAGAAAAACTGTGAAAATTACAATTTTTTTTACATTAAGCATAAAAAAAATCAATCTAGATTACAACCTCTGTGCTCAACCTAGATCTCAAATTACCTTCTCAACCAATGACTAAAAATAAAAAAATAAAACAATGAAATACATATATCATCATTGAATGTCATTGCTTGAGAGTCAAGGAACCAAGTAGATCATTTTTTTCAGACTTCATCCTCAATTAGCACAAGATGAAATCAAATATTGTGGCTTCATCACTGGTCCATAATGGATCATTTCTCCAGACTTCACTCTCAACCACTTTCTCTGTCATTTTTCTCCTTTACTCGAGACATATATAGAATATAGACAAACATGCCCTGGTCGAAGATCTTTAACCAATCTCACAGTTACCTAGCTACCGACAATCTTTGTCGGCTTTTGAACTATCAAGTCTGCTCAAGTACACTTGATGACTGAAAACAAGACAAACAAATCTTTGAAAACATGATTAGATCGTCGAAATCTGTCTAGGTTTTGAGAAAAAAGACAAAAAAAAATCATTAAGATCCTAGAGAAGAGGACCAAATCGTACTGTCACATCACGCATGGGTCAACGAGCTAAGATTTCATTCGATAATATGCTTGAGGCATCGTGCAAAAGTGAGAGAGACATGTCACTAGTCAGAGTCTCAGAGAGAGCGAGGGAGAAGAAGAGAAAAGAAGGAGAAATGAGAGAGCAAAGCGACACATCTAGGGGCTAGGGGAATTTAAGTCTTTAAGTTTCACCTATTTCAACTCTGTAATCCACATTATTGTAGACTCAAAGAATACTAAATGTAAAAACACAATTAAATGAAACAAAATTGATAATTTGTGTTTACGCTGCGTTTAATTAACGCAAACAAAATCACGTGTCCTTAACGTTGCGTTTAATTAACGCAACCAAAATCTTTTCCGTTTAACACTATGTCAACGAAATGCAAAACGTTCAAAACGCATTGCGTTGACAACCTTGCTTCCGTGCCAGAACTAAGGGGAATAAAATGAGGAGAAGTTTTGCTTTGAAAAGTCCGATTAAGAATCAATGATTCTAATTAATAAATCAAAATATGTCTCGAATCATATTATTGACGTTCGAGTGTTGATCTTTAATCCGATGGTCCAAATGAATATCTCCTCTCTAGAGACGAAAAAACGTTCGAGAGAATACGGGTCCAGAACAAGAATGAGACTCAATACATTTGCTTTTAAAGAAACCAAATGCTGATTAATTACATTTAAAGGATAATCGATGATTGCAGTTTGCCAAATAAATTTTGTTTAGAGCTTCCAATTGTTGGGTGTCGTTGTATCGGTATGGTTAATGTTTTAATATATATTTTGCGATGTAAATTTTTTTAACATAATTTACATTTATACCCCATTGAAGTTTTAGTGACCGAACCGACATATTCAACATGGTTTTTAACGTATTGAAATCTATTTGGAAAAACAATTTTATATATTTTTAGTTTTTACATTTTTTTAGATATGTCAAAAACATTATTTTGTACTGAATGATTTAGAAATGGTTGGATCAAGAAAATTTTCATCTTTCTAAAAAATAATAAAAAATTGAAAAATTAAATAAGTAGATTCAATACATAAGCATGTTCAATAATTTAAATTCGTTATTTGAATTTTAAAATTTATAATATAAATAACTTCGTTGAAATTGTATTTTGCAAATTACAATAATCTCACTCTACATGTATGTCAACAGCACACATTATTGAAAATATTTGCAGGGGAGCTGATATATCGATACCTTCATTGATACCTCCATCAATCCCAACAGGACAGGTCCAGTTGAGTTCAGTTTGCATGTTTTTTTTTTGTTATGATGCATGTCGTTTTTTGTATTATGCATGTTGTTTTTGTTATTATGCATATAATTGATCGGACGCTCCATTGAAAACTAATGTCGCTACGCTCATCGATGCGGACTGGACGAATCCAGTTGCATTTATTTTGAAAAATTGTTCTAGTTATTATGTATGTTGTTATTGTTATTGTGCATGTTGATTTTTGTTATTATGCAAGTAATTAACATACACAATAATACAAATAACATGCATAATAACAAAAACATCATACATAATAACGAAAATATAATAAATAATAAGTAGAACAAAAAACGTAATGAACTTAGCATATAAATCATAAGTATTTGACTGTTATGCATGTTATTAGATGCACAATAACAAAAATAACATGCATAATAACGAAAACAACATGCTTAATAAGTAAAACAAATTTTCATCGGAACTCAACTGGATGTGTTCAGTGGATATCGATGACGGGATCGAAGTTGGGATCGGTGGAACATTTTCCTATTTGCGGATATTGTGAGATATTGGAATTCGTATCCTTTGGAATTAGAATACTTGTCCGCTTTTTGATTCTCAACATTGCGGTAACGTATTTGACATGTTCGTACAATAATTAATACAACGTTGCTACAATGTGCACTCAGTAAAACTATTCATTCTCTCCTACAATTTTCTGATCATTTCAGATAATATATAGATACTGACAATCTAATTATATATTCATTCATTCATAATGCCGTGCAATAGAGGTTACGTGCACGTTGAGCTGTTTATCTTTCGACAGCTGTGGTTTTGTGTTTTTATTAAGATTAAGATTGACTGTAATTGTTCTGACGTCATTGCGTCAGTCTACAATTTTTCGCTCTTTATCATCTGTGCGCGGTGTGCGCGGTGTGCGCGATCATTCATTTCGTATTTTTCTTCTCTCGTTGACGCATTCAACTCGATCAATTTTGAGTAGGTGAGAACTCATTAGTAGATATCTTGTGTTTTACTTCTCACGCTGATGCCTTCTTTTATTTATGCTAAATATTAACGGATAATGATAGAACAAAAATAAAATCAATTTCAAATAAATACGACTACGAAAATAACTCCATCCAACTCCTCTCGTGCTCATTGACATCCCTAATAACTTTCCTATTAGTTACAAACGTATTGTGTATCGTACAAGTGCAATGACTCCAGTTTTTGTGTATCTTAATATAGTTGCTCCTTAAAGGGTAATGAGGTAAAAAAAGTTAAATATATTAAAGGGTAAGGATCAACTTTTAATACATCTTTTAACTTTTTTGTTCTTTGTATTTCTCACGGAATTTTTTGAATATATAATATGTATAGTTAGTAAGCATTTGTGCTATGTATTTCTTTGTTGGATTGATTTAATTAACACCAATTTAAGTTATCTAATAAATCATTCATATTAAAATCTAACATGAAATCAAATTTCGTTATTTTTAGAACTTTCTAGTTATTTTTAAATATTTTTTTAAAAACAACCTGAAGAGGTCACTTTTTATATTAAACAATGTTGTTTTTAAAAATCACGAAATTTGATTTTCTGCTAAATTTCAATATGAACATTTATTGGACAACTTAAATTGATGTTAATTAAAACAAACCCACGAAGAAAATACGCATAGCACGAATGCTCACTAACTATGCATATCACCGTAACCATATTCGATAAATTTTATCACTCAACTCTTCCAACTTCTTATTTGCTCATGTAATTTTTTTAATTCTAATCGGAATAGTGAAATTGTAATTGTTATGTAATTTAATATCAGATGACCATAATGTATACTAAAGTTGGGGGAAAAAAACATGCACTATCGCTTCAACACCTATTCTTCTACTTCATAGGTTTTGAAAAGACAACAGTCCACCCAGTGTGTATATTCAATTTTATTTAACATTTATTGTCTTCATTTCAATATTTCGCTATTTTTTCTCTACAATAAAGCAGTTTTATGTAGAGATAATGATGAAAATTAATATCATGAATGTTATACAAATTAAAATGTACCGAGATGTCCCACATGTGATTTTGCAGATGTTTTTCGGAAATCATAATTATAACTATTTTATGAGGTGGATTATTGTAATTTGCAAAGTATGTATTTTATGATTTTGGACCATTAGACTTTGAATCAAAATAGCCCACCTCATAAAATAATTGATTTATTATTAATCACAATTAGTATCTGATGAAAAATGAATAATTTTTTACATGGTAGGCTGCTTTAATGATTTTTATATATTTCTCCTCTATGGACCATGGTCTATGTATCATGTTACGGGCTATCAACTCAACACGTTTAGCACGTTTTAACGTTTCGTTTCATCATGACGCAACGTTAAACGAAAAAAAATTATTGTGTTTGTTAAACGAACGTAACACAAAAATGATTTTTGTTACGTGTAGTTAAACGCAAAGTAAACGCAAGTGGTTCGTTATGTTACGTTTCGTTTTATATGTTTCTTACGTCATTATATGAAGTAAATAAAATCATGCTTATATAAAGTTGTAAAATATTTTGAAAAGTTGTAAATAATAAAATAACTAATTTGTCGATCTTCCCAAAGAGTACATCTCAAAGATAGTAACTAAATAATGCTCATATAGTGTCTTTTAGACTTACCTGTAGTGCATTTTCGTTTCGTCTCCTTCTTCTAAAGCATGTCGTGTCTCTTCTTCTCAAGGATTTTCTGCACAAGGTAATTTCATCTAAAGCACGCCCTCACGACGTGTATCTTCTCCTAAAGCACGCCCTCACTCTGTCACTTAAGCTTGCTTAACAACGCATTTCAATGTTCAATGTTCATTTGTCCGAAATAATGTAAACACAACGTTCAATGTCCATTATTACTAATTAGTCCAAAATTGAAAATTATTGTTTTACAATTAGTGCACTGTTCAGTTAAATTTATGAATGTGTTAGAGTTTAGGCTATATTCACTTATGAGTTGGTTTATGATTCAGGGTTTAGGATATAAATGTATAATCACTTAAGTAGTTATATAGACAGACTAATTATAGTTATTTGTTAACTGATCTCTTGCACTGTTTTTGCAGTAATTGATGGATCCCCTTGAAAAATCCAGGTAGGTCGTCCAGATACTCTTGGAGAATAATCATCCGTGGAGTTGGGTGTATCCTGATCTCCAAAAGGTGGTCAAGAACTTGGAATGGTTGTTATCGGTACCAACATCAGCACCAGCAACAACTTCGGCCAGCAATAACAGAAAAATGTGCAATAAGTGAGAGGGCAAGGGCAAGAAAAAGAAGAAGTTCAAGATGGACTTCAGGGATGAAATGTGGGACACCACATCGTCTACCCAGGTCCACGTTTGGGTTTGGGTTCAGGTTCGGGTTCAGGTTCAGGTTCAATTGATTGGGATGCTTTGATTGACTTTGACTCTAATGGTGCTAGTGATGGAAATGCTAATGAATGGGGGAGGCCATGGCAGTAGAACAAAAGTAAAAATTAGTTCTTAAGGATGTTTTTCATTTTGTTTGTATATGGTTACTCTTTTTTTTTGTTGCGTTTGAATAGAGTTTACAAGAAGTTTTTATTTGTAACTCTTAATATTGCTACAGATAAACAATTTTGTTATGGTAAAGAAACAATTAATTTTAATGCTAATATGTTATATATTTATATTTTGATTTGTTTGAGTTGTTGTTGTTGTGGCTTTAATGTTGATGTGGGTTTATCTGTAATTTTTCCTATTTTTTATGATTTTTTTCAATAAATATTATGGCTCTGTTATGTATTGTTAGTAGCAAGAATTTAATTAAACGTGCAAAAAATTCAACGTTTTGCACGTTCAACTAAACGTAAACCCTAAACTCAAGGAGGTTTTCTTAAAGATGACATAAGATGCAACATCGAAACTCTTACGTTCGTAAAAGCAACGTAAGACGCAAAATAATATTTGCGTAATCATTTTGAACAACTCTAATCATGTACGTCGTCTCTATGGCATTACAATTTGTGTGTGAAATGTAAAATTAGCTTAGCTCCTCCGTACTAGATAGAACATCAAATGCGAGACCAACATATATGTGTGAAAATATTGGTTTTCGTAGATTACAATAACCTCACTCTTCATATATATATGTTCACACACATTGTTCAAATATGGTTATTGTGAGATATTGAATCCTTGGCATGAGCGTCGTGACTGACAATCTAATTATTATATATTCATTCGTAATGCCGTGCTATATATAGAGGTTAATCGTACAGGCGCACGCTGACCTTAAAATTAACTTGGTTCGAACTTCTTGTTTAATGGGAATTTGGAATCATTTATTGTTGTTTTTCTTACGACAGCTATATATGGTTTTTGTTTTTATTAAGATTGACTGTATATAATTGCACTGTCATGATGATATCATATAGGAACTCTTTTCAATTCTAACCGTACGTGTCTTTAAATATTTTTGTAATAATAATGACGTAACTAAACCTAATAATAAAATTAAGGAAAATTTATCAAAATGCCACTCGATAACTTCCCAATTGTTGAAATGCCATTCGATAACAGTAAATTGCTTAAATGTCACTAAATCTCATATTAGCTTCCCTAAATGCTATTAACCTCATTTTAATACAATTATAAAATAAACAAATTCAGGAATGTCAAAAATACCCCTGCCTCTCTTACTCGACATCGGCCCCAACCAAATCGATACTCAGACTCAGTCGACTGGAGATTAAATCATCTTCTCGTTCTGCCATCCCTAACTAGCAAATTCCGCCGAAACCCTAAGCAGCAAGCTCCGCCACTTCGACTGTCGCCTCTGCCCTCATTCCGCCTGCCCTCCTATAGCCTCTGCCCCCTTTCCGCCTGCCCCGCCTGTAGCCTCGTTCCGTCACTTCTCTCCTCCAGTAAGCCCACTCAGGTACTGTTGTATTTCAGGAGTTGTCTCCAGCTAAGCCCACTCACTTCTCTCCTCGTTCTGTTTTGTTTACAGCTGAAGCAATGCACCATGGGAAGTCTACAGTCTGCGTACAATCTACTGGTTCCAGTGTGGTCCAGGCAGAAAGTAGAGGTTTGCCAATAATTGACTGTCCATACTGCGGGGTTAAATTGAAAAAGCGTTTGAGTCAAACTCCACAAAATCTAGATCGATGGTTCTACACATGCGACAACTGCAAGGTGTAACTAGATTCTGGTTATCATATGAGTTTTTGTATTCTGGTTATCATTATTTCTGTTCTGTTTCAGAAAACCAGAAATGGTCGGTGTGAATTATGTTCCACTGTTAAGCCCATGTGTGGTTTAAGTCTTTCTTGATTGAGCTCTCAACTTATCTGAACTAAGCAATTAGAACGACAAAACATGACAATAGCTTAATTTCAGTATGTTCCACAGTACCAAATGATATTGCAACAGAACAATGATGAATAGCTTAATTTCAGTATGTTGAACAATGATGAATAGCTTATTGTAATTGCAGAACAATCTCCATAGTAGATTTTGGAAGTGGGAAAATGATTATGAGATATTTCTTGATGAAATTGGAGCACGAGGAATGCATAATAATATGGAAAATGAGTTGTATACAAAATGGATGGTGGAAATGAAGAAAGTGCACTCTCGTTTGATTGAATTATTCAAGAAGGAGATTGGAGAATTGAAGAAGGAGATCGGAGAATTGAAGAAACAAAATGCACAACATATTGCAACCTCGAAGATGATACAATTTGCGATAGTTGTTGCTCTAGTTATTTTTTTTGTTGTAAATATTTTCAAGTAGTGAGGATCATGATAAAAAAATATGTTGTTCAAGAAGTTGTTGCTTTAGCTACAATTATTAGTATCTCTGTCTCATGCTTTCTTCATGGTTGTAATAAATTTTGGTTGACGCATCAATTCAAATCTTCATCTTTGAATGGCTAGAGCAACAGATTGAAACAGATGTTTTTCATCCATTCATTTTGATACAATTTTTAGCCATTCATCCATTCATCAAGCACAGATTGTAACACTATATCATCCATCTCAATGACTAATTTTATTGCCATAACCTATATATATTAAACCAAACTGAATTGTTTAACTCCTTTAGACAGATAGACACCCTTTTTTCCCTATTTTTTTTTCTTGAAACATGAAGAACGCATAGTGCACCTTGAGTTTTAAGCACCTCCTGCTGACAATGCAAAACTTCAAAAGCTGATCAACATTGATGCTAAATAACAGTTGGTCGACATTGATTTTCATTACTTCAAAAAACATTTATTGTTCTTAACAGCTGGTCAACATAACTACAAACATTGTAACATCAAGCACATATTCATCCATTCATCAAGCACAAATTCAAATTGGAGCATCAAAGATTCAAATTGTAACATCAAAGATTCAAATTGGAGCATCAAACATTTGTCCAAGTAACAAATGTAGTATCTCAAATTGGAACATCAAGTTGAATAACAATCAAATCGAAACAAAAACATTTAGTACCAACTAAACCCAGACCAAGCACAAAATTGAGTACCAACTGTCCCCTACGCCACTTCCTCTGTTGCACAAGCTCCTCTGCGTCGCTTCCTGCAAGTGAGAACAGACCCAAATTTAATCACCAAAGTTTGAATCCACTTTTATAATCTGCATCCAGACTGCAACCATCAAACATTTAGTTGAGATCAAACATTTGCAAAACCGAAACACTGCAACCAGACCAGACAAAACCAGAAACCAACCTAGACCAAACCAGAAACATTTCAACCAACCAGAAACATTTCAACCATCCTAGAAACAACTAAACCTAACCTGAAACCATACTGCAACTAGTCCAGAAAAATAATAATTGATTTTTATCAAACCTTTTATCTGCAGCGGCTTCCGGATCATCTTTCTTGCATGTTCTTGCTTGATGACCAAATCCCTTACATCTTTTGCATTGTCTTCTCCTCTTATTTGCCTCTAGGCATCTCGGAATTCTTTCCTTTCTAGGCCTGCCGGGAGGTCTTATGGAGTGAGGTGGCAACACTTCGAAGTCAACTGCAGCCTTTTGCCACTTGGTTTTGTCATTCAATGTCGGAATCTTTCCTGTATATGCAATTCTAAACTTATGGAGAGAATATAACTCATGCACATAATCCTCCATACGAGCACCTCTAAGTGAGCAAATAAATTTGACGGCATGCACACATGGTTTACCGCTAAGTTGCCATTGTCTACAAGCACACTCTTTTGTGTCCAAATTCACCACATTCCTCCAAATTGTACCATCATCGTCAACTCCACTGACCTCCGCATAATCATCTCTCCCTCTAAAAACTCTTGAGTTTCCGGTATTCCTGCTAACAGTATTCAATTCTTTGAGTACATTTGGAAGAATTGCACATTGCAGTTTAGCACCTACTGTCCTCCTTACGTCAAACTTCTCCATGATCATTTGCCTTATTTGATCTAGGAGATCAACTAAATGCAAGCCCTTATATGCTTTTATTCAATTATTGAAACACTCTGATATGTTGTTATTCTCGTAATCACATTTGGATAACTCTGAGAATTGACTTCTGCACCAAGCAAGCTTGTGATTCTTTTCCAGATAGTCAACAGAGGCGGGTGCTAGTATCTTATCCCTCTCCAAGTGGCTCTGACACTCTTCTGTAGTGTTTGCCCTTGATGCTGCCTTCATGTGCTTGCCAACATCCTCACCGTGAAATTTTTTTTTGAAGTTTTCCATGAGATGCCTAGCACATTCCCGATGTTCTGAATGAGGAAATACACCAGTAATAGCTGCACATAGTCCCTTACCAACATCAGAAGAAATTGCCAATCCGGGTGGAGTTCCTATTGCTCTCTTAAGTTGTGTCATAAACCACTTCCAATTCTCTTTAGTCTCCAAATAAAAAATGCCGTACGCAACAGGGTACAACCAGTTATGTCCGTCAATACTGCATGCAGATGCCAACTGACCCCTGTACTTACCTGCCAATTTGAAATCTTTGAAAATTTACAATGAATCTTCACCTTGAACCAATCTAGAATAAATTAAAACTGTTATAAATGTTCTTGCCTGTTAAGAATGTCGAGTCAACCCCTAGGTAAGGTCGGCAACCATGAAGAAACCCATCTATGCATGGCTTAAGTGCTACGAAGATCTTGCTGAATCGTACCTTATTATTTCCAATCACCTCATGGTCTATCTCAACAATGCTTCCGGGAGATACCTTCTCCAACTCGCTCTTAAAATTGTACAACATTTTGAAGCCTTCCTCCCATGAACCATGAATTTGATTAAGAGCCTTTAGTCTCCCCTTCCAAGCTCTGCTGTAGGTCACCTTGACACGATAATCATCTTGCAGCTTCTTTTTCACATCTATTGCTCCAGCAAATGGATTCTTTTTTAACCAATCAGTTATTCTATCCGATACCTAAGCTTTAGAGGCCATTTTTCCATCAACCATTGTAGTCGATGGACAAGTATGCTCATGTGGTAGCTTCTTGATCTACAATTACACAAGTAAGTTTAGCACAAGTAATTGAATAATAAATATACACAAGTACGTACAATTATGCTTGCATACCGCAAAAGATTTGTTTTCTTTGACAATGGAGGCATGAATTCTCCAGGGACAGCTAGATTCTTTGCATCTTCCTATGAACCTTTGCTTATCAGTTTTCATGGTGACATATTCAAACTCCTTCTTTATAGCAAAATGCCTCAATGCCTTTCTAAAGTCTTCGACACTCGGAAATGATGCTCTAACCTCTATATTGGGATTTTGAATATCCAAAATCTCGGAGCTTGACACCTCCCCTAGCTTAACGCCTCTAATAAATCACTGTTGAAGTCACACAAAGAAAAGCGATCCGAATCAATGACCCATCTTAACATCCTTCCTTTCACATACACCTTTTTACCATCATCTTGCTTGTTCCAAAAGCCGTCAACCTTGGCCTCTATCTTAAAGGCAGTTTCTACATCAACCCTACACATTACACAGAAAACATAATAGAGCCTTTAGAATAATTATATTTGTTCTTGAGTTAAAATGGAACAAAGTAATTTCGAATATCTTACCCACTAGGAATGATCCACGATTTTCTCACATTTGAAGATGATGCAGCCATGACAAAACTGAGTTAAAATTACAGCACTGGTACCACACCTGCACTCCGATATGTTGTCATCAGTGGTTGTTAAATTAGGAAAATACATGATTGTGTTTGTACCACACCTATTTGTGCTTGTCAGCTGTGGTGGTACCCAATGCTGGTACCACACCTACACTAAGACTGGTGACCAGACTGGTACCACACCTACTGTAATGTCAGAATAAACTTACTGCAGGAATAAGCTTGTGTGCTGTAGAGGAAAAACTTACCACACTAAGACTGGTGACCAGGCAGTACCACACCTACTGGTACGTGTCAGATTTTTAGTGCAATGACAAGATGACAAGGGAGTTGCTGCTATCAAAATAAAAGAAAGAGAGGTGAAGCAGTAGGCTGAGTAGAAAAAACTTACTGCATGAGAAGAGATAGAGGCGATTTTGTGTAGAGAAGAGAGGTAGAGCAGGCGGCAGATAGGGTTCCGACGAGGCAGATGAGGCGACGGAGCAGGCGACAGAGCTAGGGTTTCGTCGCCCACTACTTCTCTCTTTTCCTCTGCGAGTTGAGTCCAGTCGACTGAGTCTGAGTATCGATTTGGTTAGGTCTGGGACCAGATGTCGAGTAAGAGAGAGAGGCAGGGGTATTCTTGGCATTTCTGAATTTGTTTATTTTATAATTGTATTAAAATGAGGTTAATGGCATTTAGGGGAGCTAATATGAGATTTAGTGGCATTTAAGCAATTTACTGTTATCGAATGACATTTCAACAATTGGGGAGTTATCGAGTGGCATTTTGGCAAATTTCCCTAAAATTAAATATTATTTATATAAATCTCTCTCTATACACAGATAAATGCATCTTCATCTCAACTTTGTTTTAAGTGACCATAAAGAAATTCTAAATGAATGCGAATGTGCATATGTAATTCATGTGCATTAAAATTGTGACTCCCAAAATTTACAAATGGTTGCAAGAGTACCGTATTTTAAATTGTTCATAGAGAAAGTTACTATTTTTTGCTCTCCTAAGAAGGGGGCGGGACAAAAGTGCACACACTGCAATCGGGACAACTATATCAAGGAAGGCTGTTGATTTCTCTTCCCCCACCTCAAACCGAAGTGGAAAGGACAAGGTGGCAGCAGCCGGACAAGGTGGCAACAGAGAAAAGCATATTTGGTGGAAACCCTAGACTTAAGTTAGGGGGAGACGAAGAGAACCAGCGGACAGATCAAGACAAGCTCACAGATCAAAGGGGGCGATTTAACTCAGGAGAAGCTCAACCGACTCGAGTCGGGTTTTATGAAGCTCTCAGCGTTGCTGGATCAGCAGAGCCGAGTGTGAATGGGCTCAACAGGTTATTTTTTAACGAATAAGTTATATTCTAAGGCCCAGTCCAAATATGTTAACAGTATTGTTTCTAAGGCCCAGCCTGACTATATTTCTGTTACTCTTAAGGCCCAGTCCGACAGTGGTAAATTTCCTAAAGTCCAACAGCACCAAAATAAATGTATGGCCGTCGGTTTTGCACCAAAATTGGCCCCAATTAATTGAACTAGATGGATTTTAGACTCAGGAGCAACTGATCATATGATAGGAAACAAGGATATACTTAGGAATTACCAAATAATCAAGAATGAACAATATTTTACTATTGCAAATAATGAGAAAATTAAAATCAAAGGATGGGGAATGATAAGTATTTTTCCAAAGGGCTTTCTCCAAGATGTTTTTTTTGTTGAAAATTGTTCCGTAAATTTACTGTCCATTAGCAAAATTACAAAAGAGTTAAATTGTGAAATTATTTTTAAAGCAAACACTGTGATATTTCAGGATTTAATCACCAAGGAGAAGATTGGTGAAGTTTTTGTTGAAAATGGGCTTTATTTTTTGGATAGCAACAAGTCTAGTTTTAATATGAAAAAGGCTGAAGATTTGAGCAAACTTTGGCACAAGCGTGTTGGGCATCCGTCTGACAAGATTTTGAAAACTATGTTTAATTTTTTAATTTTAGACTGTAATAATTTTGAGGTATGTAAGCTTGCTAAGCATACAAAACTTCCGTTCTATGATTCTCAAACTAAAAGTAGTGAACCTTTTGAGTTAGTGCTCCCGTAAATTCTTATAATGGTTATAGATATTTTGTGATTTTTATAGATGATTATTCAAGGTCAACATGGTTATATTTAATGAAAAATAAAAGTGAAGTTTTTGAACATTTTCAAACTTGGCAGAAACTCAGTTTAATAAAAAAATTAAAATCTTTAGAAGTGATAATGGAACTGAATTTATTAATCATAACTTTTCAAACTATTTTCAGCAAAGAGGTATATTTCACCAAACCTCGTGTGTCTACACACCTCAGCAAAATGGAATTTCTGAAAGGAAAAATCATCATATTCTTGAAGTAACAAGAACACTTTTGTTTCAAAATAACGTTCCAAAATTCTTTTTGTCCGAAGCGGTACTAACTTCAATTTATTTGATAAATAGAATACCAAGTTTCATTTTAAATCTCAAAAGTCCTTTAGAGATTCTCTTTAAGAAAAAAATTACTCTAGATCATTTAAAAGTTTTTGGATGTACGAGTTATGTGCATAAAAATAAACTTGATAAAATTGATTTTACGTCTATTAAAACAGTTTTTTTAGGATATTCTACTCAAAATAAATGATACAAATGCTATGATCCCAAGGATAAATGACTTTATATTTCTAGGCATGTAACCTTCTTTGAAAATGAAGCCTTATTTAAAGATGTTGAGAAAAATCAAGAGGAACAAATTAACTCTAATGACTTTGTCTTACCTTACATCACTAACGAAAATAGAAGAGAAATAGTTGTACAACAAATTGTTGACGAAATAGGTGAAGAAGAACAAGGGAGTGAAGAAACGGAAGAATCAGAGACTGAAGGAACCATGGAAACTCAAGTTCCAGAAGCTAAAGCTCCAGAAAATTTGAGAAGATCAACTCGTCAAACTCAAACATCCACCAGGTTAAAGGATTTCATGACCTATACGGTACAATATCCTATTCAAAATTATGTTTTGTATAATAACATTTCAAAAGAACACTATGTGTTTGTAAACAACATTTCAACAATGGAAGAATAACTAGCTACCTTTGAGGAAGCAAGAACATAACCAAAATGGTGTAAGGCAATGGAAGAGGAACTCCATGCCTTAGAAAAAAATCAAACCTGGACCATATGCCCTCTACCAAAAAATAAGAAACATGTAGGATGCAAATGGGTATATAAAATTAAATACAACAGTGATGGAACTGTAGAATGGTATAAAGCTAGGTTAGTGGCCAAAGGATATACACAAACTTATGGAATTGATTACCATGAGACCTTTGCACCTGTAGCAAAAATGAATACAGTTAGGATCCTTCTATCAATTCCGGTTAATAACGATTGAGAACTTTACCAAATGGATGTCAAAAATGTCTTTCTTCAAGGTACACTTGAGGAAGAGGTATACATGACATTACTTCCAGGACATAAAAGGGAAAATACTTCTAAACTTGTTTGTAGGCTAAATAAATCTATCTACGGACTAAAGCAATTGCCGAGAGCCTGGTATGGAAAAATAAGTCACTTCCTACTTTCTTGTAATTTTAAAACTAGTTGGGCTGATACCTCCTTGTTTACAAAACACAATGAGAATGGTACAACCGCAGTCTTAGTTTATGTTGATGACATTATTATAACAGAAAATAACCAACTAGAAATTGATTCTATCAAAGATAATCTTAAACAAAAATTTGACATTAAGGATCTAGGAAAATTAAAATATTTTTTAGGAATTGAAGTTGCACACTCATCAAAAGGATTGTTTATTTCTCAAAGAAAATACGTACCTGATTTACTTAAGGAAACTGGTAAATTAGGGTGTAAACCAGCATCAACTCCTGTTGACATAAATGTAAAGCTCAATAATGAGGATGATGAACCTCTTAAAGATATCAACCAATACCAAAAACTTGTGGGAAAATTAATAGAGAAGGGATCAAATTCCTACTTTTCTTATGCCTCATCATGCCCATTAACTTAAAAAATTAATTAATTAATTTTTTAAGATTTTAAATATCAAAACTAATTGATTGAATATTTCATATATGTCATAATACATGTGTATAAAAAATATTGCCACATTTTAGTTTAATTTCAATGGTCATCTAGAGCTAACAAAATCAACGATCAAAATTATTGGATTTGAACCGTTGATTTTGTTAGCTCTAGATGACCAATGAAATTAAACTAAAATGTTACAATATTTTTTTATACAGTATATTATGAATATATGAAATATTCAATCAATTAGTTTTGATATTTAAAGTCTTAAAAATTAATTAATTAATTTTTTTAGTTAATGGGAATGATGAGGCACAAAAAAAGTAGGCATTGGAACCCTCCTCAAATTAATATACTTGACAGTAACTAGACCATACTTGTCATTTGCTGTAAACCAAGTAAGCAAATTCATGCATGCACCAAGAACTTCCCATTTAGGTGCTGCTAACAGAATATTAAGGTATTTAAAAGGTTGTCTTGGAAAGGGAATCTGGATGAGAAATAATAAAACTAATGCAGTATGTAGCTATTCTGATGCAGATTGGGCCGGGAGTTTTGATAGAAGATCGACAACCGGTTTTTGCACATTTGTAGGCAGAAATTTAGTCACATGGAAAGCAAGAAACACAATGCCGTAGCCCAATCAAGCGCCAAATCAGAATATAGGGCGATGGCATCCACAACAAGTGAATTAACATGGATTAAGCAACTTTTAACGGACCTACACATTGATCACAAAGAACCAATGAAGATGTTTTGTGATAACCAAGCTGCAATACACATCGCAACAAATCCTATTCATCATGAACGAACCAAGCATATAGAAGTTGATTGTCATTTTATTCGTGAGATGATTCAGGCCAAAGAAATTGAAACTCCTTACGTCAAGAGTGGGAATCAACTAGCAGACATTTTCACAAAAGGACTCTACCTAAATGCATTTGAAGATGTTACATGCAAGCTAGGATTACATGACATTTACAATTTTAGTTTGAGGGGGAGTGTTGAGAATAAAAATGATTGAGGGACAGCTAGCCTCAGATAAATCTTATCATAGGTCAGATTTGGAAGAAAGTCATCCACCAATCAAAAAGATTAGGGTTGCAAATCTTCATATAATTTCCTTGTATAAAGATTTTTAGAACGTTAGAAAGTTTCCTTATAACATGAAGGATAGAGCCGTTAAGGCCATGTCTATAAATACTTGTAAATTCTCCTCTGTAAATCAATCAATAAAAAATCAATTGCTTTTTCATGATCTGTCTCAAATATCCAACACTGTCCCTCATCCCAAGGTCTAATGCCATTAAATTGTTGTAGTTTGGAAATCTCTTTCCACGTACCATGCATTGTGCTGACTTTGCCACTGCCACATTCATTTGCACAACAAGGCATTGTTGGTTATTTCAAGGTCCCTTGCCCCCAAGCCTCTCATTTCTTTGGGCAAGGTAACCGTGTTCCATGCCATCATATACATACATACCTTGTCTTGACTGTTTATGACCGTGCCACAGGAAAGAGCTTCGGATTTGATCCATCTTTCGTATTGCTCACTTTGGGATCTTGAAAGTGATGCCTTTCATGAAGGAAGTTTTGCCTGGACTTTGAGTATTAATTAACTGGCTGAAATCAGATCTCTTTAGTTTCCTGTCTGACAAGGATAATCCTAAATATTAATTTGAGAGAGAAATTCGAGGCTTTGCACTGGATTACTTCAGCCAACCTTTAATTGCACCCTTGAAGGGTTAGAGATGCTGTAAGCAGCAACTCAGATTTTTGCAAGTTGATACGTACTTAGATCGATCCGATATTCTAGCAAAAATTTGTAGAGCCCATTTAAACTTCCCCAATTGCTGCTACTCTGTAGGTTTCAGCAAGAACAAAAACGTGTCATCTGCGTATAAATCATTTCTAACAATTCAATTATTTATGGGAGTTTTAGAATTTCAATTATAGGACACAAAATAACTTGAGTCGTAATTGATCGAGGTATTATATATACATGTTGAATAAATATCTTGCACTGCATCCACAAATTAAAACCATATCTTTGGTACCTCTACAATTAATTAGAACCAGACATAACGAATAAAACAGTCATGATATGTCGATGTCCCACCACATGGCATGTTACGGACAAAACACAAACGTGTTCTGTAATCTATGTGAACGTGCAAATCATGCATGTGTGAAGTAGAGATTAAATTGACTCGATAATAGAGATTAAATTCAATTAAATAACCAATTAATTGTTTATGTCAAATGAGGTTTATTATTATTTAAGATAGAGATAAAAACTTGTGTCGCTTAAATATGATCTGAACTCTCTCATTACATGTTTGTTTCTAATAGATTCACATCTTCAAATACATATTAAAACAGATGCTCTTAATTACTAGACTAGAAGTATGTTCCTAAATACATCTTGAACACTAGAATTTGTATATTTTTCCCTCTTTAATGCATATAATTTAGCATTTCAAGCCAAAAAAATGTGAAAAAAACTCTTAGACGACTGAAATTATTATCCTGAGAACTTTATTTTATTACGTACATATATAGATGAAAGAATATACCTTTTTCATTACTATAATGTAATATACTGAATATGTAGATTGGGATAAAATTGGATAAATTGCAACAAGAGAAATGGAAGTGGGGTTTAATAACAAGTTTATTGATTCACTTGTAAGAATTACAAGATGGAATTGCAACTAAGCAAGGGATAACAAGCTTATAAAATCGTTAATGGCGGGAAATAAGAATAAGTGTTTTTGAAAGAGTCAAGTTCAATGTCATAAGCATTGCTCGAAAAAATCCTCTCTGCAATTTTTAGGATGTCATTGGCCCTAACTGTTGAAATTTTTTGGTCATTAGCCCTCTATGAAAATTTTCCACTCAACTATTCTCCTGCGTTTCTCTCCAATTCAACA
This sequence comes from Eleocharis quinqueflora, assembly GCA_964058865.1. Lineage (NCBI taxonomy): Eukaryota > Viridiplantae > Streptophyta > Magnoliopsida > Poales > Cyperaceae > Eleocharis > Eleocharis quinqueflora. The sequence continues at coordinate 62,085 of CAXKVX010000407.1, forward strand.
TCTCTGAAGGATTTTTTGATCTGCCCCACGGTACCACATGTCACTCTTATATCTCTTTAACACTCGAGCCTTTACTCCTCTTAACTGGGCCTGTGTTTAATTTATCAAGTCAGTTTTCTATCTCCTCTTTTCTTCTAACAATTAGTAACTTTGTGCTAGTCTTACCACCTCTAGTACTAGTCTTACCACATTTAGTACCGATCAATGCTGACAATGCGGTTTCCTCCAAATTCAACTTGTCCTCAAGGCGATGGTTAGGAAGTTGAGCTCTAAACGTCAGGTAATCTTCCCAGGTGGCATCTTCATCACTCAGATTAGACCACTTAACTAAAACCCCACCCCAGTCGTTGCATCATCTTCCCTTCAAAACCAGTCTTCTATTCGATATTGTCAGTAGTTCAATTCTCAACATGCCTTCATGACCCAAAAGAGGTAGGGTTGCAATTGGTTGAGTATCATCTCCAATTTTTTTTTGAGTCGAGAGATATGAAAAACTGAGTGTATGAGAGAATCCAGTGCTAAATTGAGCTTGTAAGAAGCCTCTCCATAATTGTCCAAGATTTCAAGAGGCCCATAGAACTTTGGTTCCAATTTCTGACACACATCCCTCTTTTGCACTGACACTTGCCTATACGGTTGAAGTTTCAAATAAACTCAATCACCAATGATAAATTTCATCTCAGGCCTTCTCTTGTAAGCATAGTGCTTCATTCTTTCCTAGACTCTAGTAAATTGAATTCTCAATAACTTCACAACATCTTGCTTATCCTGAAGCACTTGTTGAATAGCAGGATTATTCCTCTTGGGTACTGAGTCCATGGGTAAATGGGGAGGTGCATAGCCATACAAAGGTTCAGAAGGAGTAGTTTGCAAAGTAGTATGAAAATTGATGTTATACCACCATTCAGACAATGAGACCCACCTGGCCCACTTCCTAGACTGGTGAAAAGTAATACATGTCAAATATGTTTCAAGACACTGATTGAGCCTTTCATTCTGACCCTCAATCTGGGGGTGATAAGTGATGCTTAGATTAAGTTTCACTCCCAGTTTATCTAACAACTCTTTTCAAAAGTGACTGATAAAGATGGGATCTATGTTAGTTATGATTTTAAGTGGTAAATCATGTAACCTGTAGAATGAGTGTAACAAAGCTTGTGCCACCTCAGTTGCTTTGAAAGGATAAGAGAGTGTGATCAAGTGACAATACTTAGTATATTTGTCAATGATTACCATGAGGACATCTTTACCTTCACACTTAGGCAAGCAAGTAATGAAGTCCATGGTAATGGTTTGCTAAGCTCCATCTGATATGAGAATAGGTTCCAAAAGGCCAGAAAGTGGTACCATTTCACTTTTGTTCATTTGACACACATCACAACTTTGCACATGAGTCAATACCTCTTGCTTGAGATGAGGCGATAAAGAATCTTTTGGACCCTTTGGTAGGTACCTAAAATACCAGAATGCCCTCCTACACTTGAACCATGAAGGGACTGGATCACTTTACACCTTCAGTTACCATTGGTACCCACATAAACCCTTTCATTCTTTTTTATTATGCCTTTGTGGACTGAGACATCCTCTGCCAATTGCTCTCCATTATGTGCTTGGTTGAGGATGGAGCGAGCACAATCATCTAGTGCATAGCTATTTTGTAGTTCTGTGAGCCAAACATGAACAAGTTTAGTGAGAGCACAAAGTGATGATGTGTGATCATCTCTTTCTGGTCTAGATACAACTGCTCAATTGACAGTAACCTCTTGTACTGGATATTATAGTCCAACCCTAACAACTTACACATTCCTTTGTGTTGAAGAGAATGAGTTAATTTTTGCTTAGGTAAATGTTTCAAGTTAGTGTGATCAGTCTTGATAACAAAAGGTCTACCATCTAAGTAATGCCTCCACTTTTGAATAGTCATAAGAAGGGCTATGAATTCTTGCTCATATGCTGACAATTGTTGACTTTTAGGTCCTAATGACTTACTTACGTAAGCTATAGGTCTTTGAGACTACATCAAAACAACACCATTGCCCTTATTGCATGCATCAATTTCAAGGACAAAAAATTGTGCAAAGTTAGGCATAGCAAATACTAGAGCAGTACACATAACCCTCTTGAGAATGAGAAATGCTTCTGTAGCTTCATCATCCTACTTGAATGCACCTTTCTTCAGCAAATTGGTGGGAGGTTTGCTAATTTGATCATAATTTTGGATAAATTTCCAATAGTATCCAATGATCCCTAGAAAACCACTAAAATGTTTTAGGATTCTAAGAGTAGGCCATTGTTGCATAGTTGCCACCTTCTCAGGATCATTTGCAACCCACTCGGAGAAAATGATATGACTCAAATACTCGATACTCTTCATTGCAAAATCACATTTGGATCTCTTAGCACTCAATTGATGTTCTCTCAACATTTGCAAAACTAAATTCAAGTGCTTAGCATGAGAAGCAAGGTCAGCACTATAGACCAGACATAAAAAAAAAACCAGAACAAATTTTCTCAAATAGTGCTTAATTAATATATGATTCATGAGTGCTTGAATGGTGGCATGAGCATTAGTGAGGCCAAATGACATCACTTGACATTCAAAACCCTCATGTGTTCTAAAGTAGTATTGACAATATCATTAGGATGCATTCTAATTTGATGGTAACTTGATCTTAAATCAATCTTAGAAAAAGAGTGAGCACCATGAAGCTCATCCAAGAGACCATCAATGATGGCAATTGGGTATTTGTTTTTTTATATTTGGTGTATTTAGTTGTCTATAATCCACACAAAGGCGCCAGGAACCATCCTTCTTCCTTACTAACAAGGTCAGGGAGGCAAAAGGACCTGTAGAGGGTCCAATCACCTCAGTTCTGAGTAATTCTTCAATTATCTTTTCTAACTTCAGTTTTTGAAAATGAGAATACATGTAAGTCCTGGGATTTACTGGATTAGAATTGGGACTTAGAAGTATTTGATGCTCAATGCTTCTAGATGGTGGTAAGGATATGGTGCCTTCAAAAACATCAACAAATTCGGTTAGAATAGCCTCAATGCTATAGTCTGGAACTACTTTTGGTGGCACCTCTTCGTGACACATCCAAATTTGTGTCATAAGGATCTCACTGTTAGCTTTGAACTTATGAGTGACATTGATGTGATCACACATGGTTAACTAAGCTGCCTCTTGCTGGACCTACAACCTGACAATTTTACCCTTTTGATCAAATTCAATTCATTTACTCCCCCAATCAATCTTCATAGGATCTAACTTAGAGAGCCAAATCACCACTAAGATCACATCATAGTCCTTGATAGGTAAGAGCCTGAGGTCACTGTTGAACTATTACCCTTGAATTGAAAGGCTAATGAGATATATTTGGAGTCAGTCACCATCTCCTCACCATTAGCAACCATCACAATCATGAGATTGGTGTCAATTATGGCACACTAGTGCCCTTGTAAGACAGTAGGATCTATATAACTATGAGTGCCACCACTATCAACCAAAGCACACACCGATTTTGGTTCTATCATACCCTTGAACATTATTATGTTAATAGATTGAGTCATAGAAGAATGCATAGAGACAACAGTCTCTTCTAGTGTAATTAGTACCTCTTCACTTTGAATTCCGTCACCAACACCTTGCTGATCACTACTTTGCCCCCAACATCATCAAGGCCCAGCAACATGTGTACTCTCACATTGCATTGTTGACCTGAAAAGTACCTATCACCACATTTAAAACATTGGCCCTGAGCTCTTCTTTGGTCTAAAATAGTGTTTCTATTAGGTTGAGTAGATGTTGCGTTTTGGGATCAACTACCTTTCCTTTGTCATTGGAAAAATGAGAGGTAAATGTGAAAAAATAATGGGTAAATTTAGTAGTAGCCTTGAACTGTCGCAATTGATTGTTCACAACACTCTCCATGTGCAGTGAATATTCAAAAGCTTCCTCAAGAGACCATGGATTGAAAGCTCTAAGGTAAGATTTAATGTCAGCTCTCAATCTGATTATGTATGCTTCAATAAAATCAGTCTCAGGAAATTGCCCTTTTTCCAAAAGCAATTTAGCTTTATCCCTTTCAAACTCATACATATATTGCTCAATAGTGCGTCACTGATGCAAATGTTTTAACTCTTCTAAAGCACTTTTCACATTGGATCGTTGGAACCTTGTCACAACTAATTGAATCGGTTGTTTCCAATGAGGAGGCTCATGGTCAATGATATACCCATCAAATCACTCACTAGCTTTATCCCTAAAATGCAAGAAATCCATTCAAAATTTGTACTGAGGTTGAACTTGATAGAGATCAAAGTACACAGTACACTTAAGGATTCATTCAAGAAGATTAGTGTCATTGAATGAGAGACACTCAGATTTAGACAACATCAAACGGTTGTCAGGATGAGGATCATATCCTTGTTGTGGAAATAAAAGAAAAAAAAATAGTTTCTGCTAACTTCTGCAAACTTTATTACTAATCTCTGTACTCAATTGAGATGTACAAGACCCATATTTATACTTACATTATTCTGCTAAAAATAGTATCTCAAGAATAGACTAATAAAAATAGCCACCTAATACTGACAGGCTACTCAATATCCCCTAAGGCACTAAATTGAACTCTGCTAAAAATAACATGAAAACATGCTAATCGTGCTGAGCATCAACTCAAACATCCCCCCTTGATGCGAAGCTTACCAATCCAAGTTGTGCTCTTAATTGCTCAAATTTTGGTCTTGCTAATGATTTTGTCAGAATGTCTGCAACTTGCAAATTAGTGCTGATATATTCCAACTTAACTTCAGACTTAGCTACTAGATCTCTGATAAAATGAACTCTGATGTCAATATGCTTTGTTCTAGCATGATATATTGGATTATGCGCCATTGCTATAGCTGATTGGTTGTCAAAATAAATTACTGTGGGACCTTCTTGCTTTGAGTGACAATCAGATAATATCTTTCTTAACCAAACTGCTTGACATGAGGCTGCACTTATTGCTATGTACTTTGCCTCTAATGAAGATAAAGCAACTGAGGCCTGCTTTTTTGAACTCCATGATACAGCTGCATTGCTCAGATTAAAAACATAGCCTGACATACTCTTTCTGTCTTCAGTACTCCCAGCCCAATCACTGTCGCTGAAACCATCTAGCTTGCAATTGTCAGAGTGTCTGTACCAAAGCCCAAGATCTGTTGTGCTTGCAACATAACACATAATTCTTCTTGCTGTTCCAAAATGATGTCTGGTAGGATTTTGCAAAAACCTTGATACCAGTCCTACTACAAAAGTGATATCGGGTCTTGAATGAGTTAGATACATCAGACCACCTACTAAACTCATGTATTTGGTTGGATCAACCACACCCGAACCATCTTCTTTGTGCAGTTTTTCATTCACATTCATTGGCGTTGTAGCTTGCTTTGCTTCTCTAATGCGGAATTTCTTCACAAGATCTGTTGCATATTTCTTTTGAAACATGAAAATGCTTCCTGGTTCTTGAATTACCTCTAAACCCAAGAAATAGTGTAATTTTCCCAAATCTGTCATTTCAAACGTGCTCATTGATCATCTTTTTCTTGAAGTCATTTGTCAAATCTTCACCTGTGCCCATATAGATCATATCATCTACATATAGACACACTAACATGAATCTTCCTGCTCGCTCATTCTTGACAAATAAATTTGGTTCACTCATGCTTTTGCTAAAGCCAGAATTTTCATGGAAGGCATCAGTTTTACTGTACTAAGCCCTTGGTGCTTGTTTTAACCCATATAAGTCCTTTAAGAGTTTATACACATGATCCTCCTTTCCTTTTGTCTCAAAACCAGGGGGTTGCTCAATGTAAACTTCCTCTATCAAATCACCATTAAGAAAGGCTGATTTAACATCTAGCTGATAAACTGTGACTTTGAGTTGTGCTGCAAGAGCTGACACCAACCTCACTGTTTCTAATCTTGCTCTTGGAGAGAATGTTTCCTCATAATCAACACCATATTCTTGAGCATATCCCTTCACTACTAATCTTGCTTTATGTTTCTGAATTGAGTTGTCAGAATTAAACTTAGTTCTGAATATCCATTTTACCCCTATAGCTTTCTTTCCTACTGGCAATGGAACAAGTTTCCAGGTTTTATTCTTTTCAATTGCACTAATTTCAACCTTCATGGCTTCCCTTCATTCTTCTTTCTTTTCAGCTTCTTCAAAGCTGGAAGGGTCATTTGCATATAAAACCTGTGTTGTTTCATACAATTCCTGAATTGTTCTCATCTTTCTTTGCACTGGTTGTTTGATTGGAGTTCTTCTTTGGTAAACTATGACATTGTTGTTGCTCGTGCCTTCATCTTGTGGTTGAATTCTTTGAGATTCAGGAGCATTGATGTTGGCATTGCCCTCACTATCAGCATCTGACTCAACTCCATCATTGGCTTCTTCACTTGAATCAAGTTGAACTGGTAATGACTCTTGAGCTTCATTATCCCAAACCCATCTAGAATTTTCATCAACCATTACAATTCTGCTAGTAATGGTTTTTCTCGTCTCAGAATTGTATATCTTGTAACCTTTTGATTGCTGGCAATAGCCAATAAAAATTCCTTTCTCAGATTTTTCATCAAGCTTTCTTCTTTGCTGTGAATTTATCATTGAGAATGCTTTGCACCCAAACACCTTGAGATGGCCAACTGCTGCTTTTCTTCCATACGATGCTTCATAAGGGGTAATGTTAAGAACTGTTTTGGTGGGTGTAATGTTCAGCAAATACACAGCAGTAGCAACTGCTTCAGCCCAGAAATCATGTGGCAACTTCTTCCCTGCCAGCATACTTCTAGCTAATTCAACTATGGTTCTGTTCTTTCTCTCTGCAATCCCATTTTGCTGTGAGGTGTAAGGTAGGGTCAATTGGTGAATAATTTCCTCAATTTCACAAAATTGTTTGAATTTTTTTGACTGATACTCACCTCCTCTATCAGATCTTATCCTCTTTAATTTCATACCAGATTGTCTTTCAACCATATTTTTGAATCTCTTAAAATATTCAAATGTTTCTCTTTCGGTTTGCAAAAAGTACACCCAATTCATTCTTGAGTAATCATCAATGAAGAGCAAAAAGTACTTACTTCCTCCTAATGAACTGGTATCCATAGGACCACATAAGTCAGTGTGCACCAGTTCGAGTAACTGGGTTGCCCTTAGCGACTGGCCTTTTACAAATGGTAATCTAGAGTGCTTTCCAAGGATACAGCCTTCACACAATCCAATTTCATCTATTTCAGGCAGACCAAAAACCATTTGTTTCTGCTTTAGTAACCATAGACCTCATATGCCCAGATGACCATACCTCAAATGCCATAACTCAGATTCAGATAGTTTAGTGGTTGTAGCAAGGGCTTTTTCATTAACTTTTGTAATTTCAAGGGGAAACAATCTATTTCTGACCATATCAACTTCTATCATCAATTTATCTGCCATTTTGTCTTGTATCTTGCAAGATTTTCCTTCAAACAGTATTGAGTATCCTGATTCTTCCAATTGGCCAATACTGAGTAGATTTTGGGATAATTCTAGTATATAATATACATTCTGCAAAATGTTTTAATCCATACTGTGAAGTTGGAATTGCAATTGTACCTTTGCCTTGGACTTTAATCATCTTGTCATCTCCTAACTTCACCTCATTTTTGTAATTTGTATCCAAATCTGTAAATAGCTCGATATAGCCTGACATGTGATTTGAGCACCCACTGTCCAAATACCAGATTGTGGTTGCATCCACTTCTTCCGACGTATGTGCCATAAACAACTTAATTTCACCCTCTTTTGTCTCTGTAAAGGTTGCTTGATTGGTCTCCCTTTGTTTCTTGTAACAATTTGCTTGCATGTGCTCATATTTGTTACAATAATAACATTGAATATCTTTTCAGGATCTTCTATTACTTGGTTGCTGCTGAGTTTGCGGGTTTTGTTGCTGTTGTATCTGTTCCTTTTGTTGCTGACTGTTATAGTTGGACGCACCTAATCGACCTCTGCCTCTGCCTCTACCTCTGCCTCGGAATCCACCTCTGCCTCTTCCTCTTGATGATTCTCCTTGAGAATAAAAAACTTTGTCGGTTGATGAATCCTCATGATTTAGCCTTATTTCATGAGTGTATAGAGAACCTGATAACTCTTCAAAGGTGTAAGTTTCTAAATCTTTAGATTCTTCGATAGTAGCAACAACATGAGAGAACCATGTTGTTAGACTTATGAGTACTTTTGCGACCAAGGTTGAATCTTTAACCTCCTCACCAAGTGTTTGCATCTGGTTTGCTAAACTCTTTACTCTAAACAGGTATGCTTGCAATGTTTCTCCATTCTTCATGTGCAGAGTCTGAAATTCTCGCCTAAGTCCCTGCAGTGTAATTGTCTTGACTCTTGTTGTACCTTGGTATGATGTTTTCAAAATCACCCAAGCATCTTTTGCGGTTGTAGCTTTCGCAATTTTGTTAAAGACCTCTCGGTGTATAGCTTGTTGGATGAGAAACATGGCCTTTGCATCACGCTGCTGTGCGACAGCAGACATGTCGGTGTTACCTTCATCAACTATCTTCCATAACCCGTGTGATTTGAACAGGGTTGTCATCTGAATGCTCCAGAAGTCATAATCTCCTCCTTGAAAGATTGGGACGGATGAGTTTGCTAGATTTGTTGTTGCGTCTTCCATCTAGAGAACCTGGCGCTCTGATACCAATTTGTTGTGGAAATAAAAGAAAAACAAACAATTTCTGCTAACTTCTGCAAACTTTATTTATAATCTCTGTACTCAATTGAGATGTACAAGACCCATATTTATACTTACATTATTCTGCTAAAAATAGTATCTCAAGAATAGACTAATAAAAATAGCCACCTAATACTGACAAGTTACTCAATATCCCCTAAGGCACTAAATTGGACTCTGCTAAAAATAACATGAAAACATGCTAATCGTGCTGAGCACCAACTCCAACAATCCTGAACTCCTATGGGTTTGGTTGGTGGAAAGGTGAAGGTGATCAGCATCATCATCCGTGTCAGGATGGTTTCTGTGACCACAAATAATGGCATCCCACCTTAGATCTAATTCATGATTCTCTGATATAATTCCTAAGTTGTTTGAACTTGATGTGTTTCAAACTGTTCAGTCATGGTTCGAGTGATGTTATTTTCTTGGTTATGAGAGTGTTGCATCGTTTCATGCCATCTCTAATCTAAGTCAGAGCTCATCTGGTCTAACTGAGCTTGAAAGGTCTTCATTGATTTTGTGTGTCGTATTTTGGGCATATAGTGGCGGTCGACAAGATCGCCGCTCTGATATCACTTGTAATATACTGGATATGTAAATTGGGATAAAATTGGATAAAATGGAATAAGAAAAACGAAAGTGAAGTTTAATAAGAGCTTTATTGATTCACTTGTAAGAATTACGAGATGGAATTGCAACTAAGCAAGGAATAAGAAGCTTGAAAAATCATTAATGACAGGAAATAAGAATAAGTGTTTTTGGAATAGTCAAGTTCAATTTCATAATCATTGCTCGAACAATGTCTCTATTTATATTTAGCTAACAAGGTAATTCGTAAAATCACAATTGCAGAAAAAGATAAAAGATAAAAATGATTCATTTCTGACATCAGCGACCATCCGTTACTGAGCTCTAACGAACTCAGCTATTTTCTTGCGTTTCTCTCCAGTTCAACATCACTGAAGGATTCTTTGATCTGCAACACGTACGGTCCCACATGTCAGCTCTTCTATCTCTTTAACACTTCAGTCTTTATTCCTCCTCTTTAACATGTCAGCTCTTCTTATCCTCTTAATTTCTTCTAACGGCTAGTAACTGTGTGCTGGTCTTATCACCTTCAGTACTAATCTTACCATCTTCAGACTTCAGTACAGATCAGTGCTGACATATAAAGAATTTAATATAATAAAAAAGATGAATTAATCGTCACTTGGAAAACAATATTTGCCTCTTGATCATGTAATGTCACGTTGAAGAACGGAACCTACTCCATGTCTCCATGTGTTGTTGTTTTAACAATGACCACGGAATCATATGTAAAACAAGAGGCTCGATTAAAGTTTGACCCATAAATGAAATTTGAATTAATTGGCTGGCTTGTAATGGGGTATTCTTCCGAACTGATTCAGAGAGCCGAATGCTGCCTCACAGCTCGACCTCCGAGATTAATATAAAATTATATATAAACGACAAAGTTATGTAATTTTAATGTCTAGATAATAATATATATTTCGTATAAATTTTCAATTTTGGATCGCTTGAATTAGTGTTATTTTTGGAATTAATGTTATTTTTGGAATAGCGACACTATTCTCGCTATTTTGTTGATTCAAAAAAAATGAGTTAGTGAAGTTAGCACGTGCAAGAGTAACGGAATTGTTATTATTATTATTATTATTATTATTATTATTATTATTATTATTATTATTATTATTATTATTATTATTATTATTATTATTTCTACTGCTGATATCATTTTGTAAAATACGAATTTGAATATACATGCAGAAGGACACTGCATACCACATATGCAGATTAATATATGTGGTGGAATTTTTTATTTTATCGAGAAAATAAAGAATATAAAACATAACTTATGCGGAGAGATGCAAACAAGAAGGAATGTAAATAAATCATGGCACTATGATCCCGTAGTTAGGAGACCAAATATTTTCATTTTCTACCTAAGCATCCGCATATCTTTACTTTGCGTCCGCTGCCGCATATCTGCTATATACACCGCATATATTGTTATTCATCCATGTATTCATCTAAGCGGACTGCATATGAGTCCGCATAATTATGTATGCATAATAAGCTCTGCATATTAACTACATCGCATGTAATACTATGCATACGCATAAGTGGCCGCATACATGGACCACATTTTTCAACACGATTATTATTATTATTACTACTATATTATTATTATTATTATTATTATTATTATTATTATTATTATTATTATTATTATTAGTACCATTATTATTATATAATGACAAAGGCTATTATATAGGCATATGGCACCCCTTTCGTCCAATGCATATATAATTATCTCAATAAATTTATATTTAAGTTGCTTAATAATTTTTCATATCAAAATATTGTAGAAAATTAAATTTCGTAATTTTGAGCTTTCTTGACATTTTTAAATAATTTTTGGTGCTGCAGCCTAGAAATGACATTATTTTAAAACAAACAATAAATATTTTAAAAAATAGTAAGAAAGCTCTAAAAATTACGAAATTTGATTTCTACAATATTTTGATGTGAAGAATTTATTGAGCAACCTAAATCTAAATTTATTAAGCTAATTATATATGCACAAGACGGATTGAGATGTCCTATGCATATTATAATAGCCTTGCTCTTTTATAATTATCATTATTACTATTATTGTTATTATTATTTTTTATATTATATTATATTTATTATATTATTATATTATTATATTACTTATCATCATCATCATCATCATCATTATTAATATTATATATTTATAATTATTATAATTATTATTTTACTATTATTATATTATTTATTATCATTCTTATGTTATTGTATTATCATGAATAATATCATTAAATGAAATAAAATCTATAGAAATTATTATTTTATTCATTTCATCAATTACTATCCCAAATATGTAATCCAAACAACATTGACACTAACCTAGATAGCAAAAATTTAGCACAATTTTCATCACATTTGAGTTAGCAAAAAGTAACCACTATTTTAAGCACTATTTTTGCACTACCCTTGCACGACACAAACACACCCATAAAGAGTAGCAGTCTATTCAGGGGCAAAGCTAGCTTAGACGCGAGGGGCAGTCGCCCCCATGGATTTTTTTGCAAAATATATCTTGTACATTTATACAATTCGCCAATATTTTTTTAAAATATGTAATTTGAACTTGTTTTGCCCCTGGAAAAAATTATATATCTTTCCCCACCCTTACAGAAATTATGAGTTTACTCGTGAGTCTATTGTAATGAAGTAATTACCATACACTACGGAAAAAACGGTTTCTACACCGGGTCGTTTGAGGCTTATACATCGGTTATCTTTCGTTGTAAATACAAGGGTTGCAAAGGTAAGTTAAAATTCGTCGTAGAGATAGAAGGCGCATTCCATTTTTCTTCACCCAATCTACACCACTTCTTATTATTTAATACCCGACGTGAAAGATTTAATATTTTTTTACTCGCTAGCGCCTCTATGACTTGATACTCAGTGTAATATATACTTTAAATTACACTCTTTCTTTGGTAATACCCGTCGTAGAACAACAATGTTTTTAGAAAATCATGTTGCTTACGTGGCTAGCCCCTTTTAGCTAGCTCGCCAAAATTAACAATAATGCACACACACACACGCACATAACTTGATGTACACTATAATTAATAAAAACACCCATATCATGTCATCCACATTAATCAAACATGATTACACATGCATCAGGATCATGCAATACATCAAAAGTATCACCAATCAACAGTAAAATAATCAATAATAATATCCATGATAATAATTAAACCAAAATAATTACATGTTTAGTTGGATTACAATATTCAATATTATTTCATGTCATGACTATCCTTGTATTACACAATTACAATTTTCAATTCCTCCCATGCCTCATTAATTTGCTATGAATCAAGTGATGACTATCATTGTATTATACAATTACCATTTTCAATTCCTCCTATGCCCCGTTAATTCGGGTAAGGAACCTCTACAAAAACACATAACTACAAACATAGACAAATAACATAAAATTAGTACTACAATTCACAGTAAATATCAAAGGAAAAGTAGATTAAATAATTTTTTCTTTTAAACTTGTAGAAGTCGTTTCTTCATTTCAGTTTGCAAGTCAAAATAAGAAAATAAAATCATCATTATGCATCAATTTGCTCAAAAAAGTACTTTAATTTCTAATTTCTCCTATGTCTCATTAATTAACCGCATGTGATATCAATGATGCTTTGTGGAGATCGATGATGAAAGTTCAAAGCTAGCTCAGGCAGTTCAAATATATGAAAGCAAGAAAAGATGATCTTGGCCTACAACGATGACTACCCTTGTACACAATTTACAACTTTACCATTTCTAATTTCTCTCATGACTCGTTAATTCGATATGAATCGAGTGACCGGCTAGTTGTTTCTCCATCTTTTTCTTTTCCTCTTGTATGTTGGCTAGTTATTTCTCCATCTTTTTCTTTTCCTCTTGTATGTTGGCTAGTTGTTTCTCCATCTTTTTTTTAGGAGCAGTCACTCTCTTCCTTTGCAAATATATTGACAAATGGAAGTAAATGTAATTAGCAATGAAAAATAGCATATGCAAATAAAGATTCACTTATGCCATCTGGAAAGACATCACAAAACTTGCGTGACATCTAAAAGTTACTCATCATATATCTCTCGCAAGAAACACCTACAAAAACACATAAATGCAAACTTGAACAAATAAAAAATAATTAGTACAACAATTCACAATAAATGGCAAATAAAAGATGGACTAAATAACCTCTTCTTTTAGGCTTGAAGGAAGAAATATGATTTTGACACCACTATTTCTCCAAGGTGGAAGAAGTTAGCAAAGAAGTAATAGGTAAAGCTAAGAAAGACTACATCTTCATTATTGATCTTCTTTAAATCTTCCATATCAATATATTCATCAATACAAAGAGAGCTCGATCAATCACAACACAAGCACAAAAGAGCACCTTCTCAAGTTCTAGATTATATAGTGGTGGATTAGAAACCATACCTTAACCTTTAAAGCTTACCACATCTTTGAAGAGATTGTAAGCCTTGACCTTACCATTTCCAATTCCTCATATGCCTCGTTAATTCCCTTCATTCCTCTTATCCCTTTCATGCCTCTTTTCTACTTCATGCTATGAAAGATAAATATATCAATTGTTCCAGAGTGTCATTTAAATATTGCTAAACTACCTAAATTCACACAAAACATCACCCACATTTCTTTCGTTAATAATCCCATATAAAAAAGCAAGCACAAAAAGCGAGAATTAGCAATAAGCGGTAGTGTTGAAAAGAGAAAATCATGATCCGAAGAAAAAAACTTATCTATCCTTAAAGAGAGACTGGAAAAGGAGTTGGACCCGTTGTGACATACTTGAAACAGGCGAGGCTCGAACGACACCAGGATTTGAAAAACAAGCATTAGGGGAGATGCACGACACAGTTGGGAGGAGAAAGAGAACGAGTGTGGGGGGCAACGGAGGGGCTCAGAGGGAACGAGCTAAGGTTTATAGAGAGTTGGGAACGAATGTGTATTTGGAACTTGGGGGTAGGATTAGGGTTAGAATGTGAATGTGTATTGGCATTCGTGGATGTTAAATAAAAATCACGACAAAAATAATACAGAAAAGTTGTAAGCCTCAGCAGGTGAGTGAGATTGTGTTTATGGTGTTTTGGGCTGTGAGGATCTGGATTCGAATCTCAGGACCCAACATTTTTTTTCACATCAAGATTTTATCAAATTGCGTATATAAGTACATAATACAATTGTGGAATTATGAATTTAAGTCCAACATTTCAAGTCATTATGAAGGCTTAATTTGATTGTGAGAATTTTAATTATTTTATTCGTTCTTGTACTTTTGTTGTGCGTATTAATTGAAAAGGTATGAAATTGTAAAATTTTAGTTAGGATAACCAAGTATCACACAAACACACCTATTAATTACAAGTTTTCTACCACAGAATCACACATATCAACAAAAAACAGGTGACACATAACCACCAAAATATACACCACACATACAACAAAAACAAGATATCATCGAGGCAAAAATAGCTCAATGTGTTCATGGTGCCATCGACACACAACACTACAAATGTCTATAAGCTCATCACATCCAGCTTTAACCCCACAACCTTTTTGTTGCACTCATATTTCTTCTTTGGAGCTTCGCATATTTTCCACCCGACATATTTATTCACCTTCACCCGACACTCCTGGAAAAAAGGCATCGTTTAGAGGAAATGCATCGGGAAGAAGAGCATGTCCTTGGACTCGAACATGCGAGACGTTCATTAAATAGAGTGTTGTCTTGTGTCCGTTTTTAACAGCCCTCTCCAGAAGCTCTGTCTTTTTGAACCGTCCTCTTCTCTAAATAGAATTTCATGCAAAAAAGTTAGAATTAAAAAATGGTCTAATAATATTTTCTTTGAAAAGAATAGCCTTGCTAATAATATTACAAATTAAATATTTCTTTAATGTAAACAACCTAATAGTATTAACAATTATAAATTATCTAATAGTATTAACAATTCAACTAATACATGCATGGTGAAGTGAAAATGTGCAAATTTGGTGACTGTTAGAACAAACAAACTGCTTGAATGAAACATGCCTCTGCATTTCCAGCATGTGAACAATCATTCAAAACTCTAATTCCCCTATGTGAATCCAGTAACCAATGTGGATATTCCACTTCTAATGCTATCAATTCTTTGATAGCATTGTCCTGCGATAATTGAAAAAAACATTTTGCATCTGTAGAAACAAAAATCAACAAAACAAAATAGCTACAGTCAAATTAATTACCTAATATATATATATAAATGTACAATTTTGGCCATAAATAATTTAAAGTAGAATTAATTACGTCAACTTGTGGCTATGGAGATGAGCAAAGTAACGAGGAGGGCATGAAACAACTTGTGCGAACACCATGACGATTAATGCACCGGGAAGCACGGTGAAATAGTCTCTTTACATTTTGATACTTCGCTGAGAAATTAAAAAAGTCAGGATGTAAATTTAATTGATTATCCCCACCCTCAACTTAAAATTTGCAAATTAAATTAATCAAGTTGTACATTATTATTGTAAAAAATACATAAGCTGCTTGCGAGGTACTTTTGTAGCTAGTCCAATTGATGGATCTCTAGGGTTTATGATTTAAGGTCTCTAGGGTTTAAGATTTAGGGTCTTTAGGATTTACTTTGGTATTAACTGCTTAGAATATACTACTTGATCGAGCAATGATTTTGCTATCACTTACTAAAATAAACAAATACAATGTAATAAGAACAAACAAAAAATTCCAACTAGTACAGTTTTCTTCTATTTTTTTATTCAAAAATAGTGTAATGATGAGAAAGGTTTGTATTTTCCTTTTTACTGCAATATATGTCTTCTTGTTGGTCTTTTTAGTGCATATCTTTAGAAAGTTTCAAACCGTGGTTGTTGAGTCGATCGACTTCTTGTTATGCACAAAAAACTTGTCGAAAGAAAGAGTCCAAAATGACGATTGCGAAAGAATATGAAGTGAAGAAATTAGGAAAAGTGTGTTGGAGAAGACAACAATGAAAGGTACATAAAGTGGGGACGGTACTAACGATAGAATATTTTATATTCGTTAAATGTTTTTACATTATTTTTGTTAATTAATGTCCACATTGTTTTGTGTGAAGCTAGCGTGATCCTCTACGCGCAGCAAGTAGCGAATGATCCAGATCTGCAGCGTTGTAGGAAACGACCAGCTGTGATGTGATTTCTGAATTGTACAAAAAAGCATTGGCATAAAAGTGTTGGCATAGAAAAATAGTAATTTAATATTTCGAATAAGACAAAAGTTATTTATTAAATAACCATTGCTTTATCTCCTCACATGTGCATGATAATACTGTAAAAATAAAAAATAAATAAATAAAAAGATAAGATTATTTAGTTAATAACTGTTGCTTTATCTTTTTCATACAGTACTTGTTCATGTTAAGATTTGCATTCTATATACGTAGAAACATCAATATTCTATACACGAAATATTACAAGTTTGTTTTACAAATGCCTACAAACATTTAGAGTTGTAATATAACCCGGGCGGGTCTACCCGCCCGTGGACCAGTCCGTGCCCGACCCATGCCCGTGCCCAGATCCGACCCGACCCGTGGATCCCGGATCCACAAATCTAGCACGTGTCGGGTTGGCCCCAAATCCCCCAGACCCATGTATACCCGTGCCCGACCCGTCCCAAGACCCGCCCGTGCCTGACCCATGGATCCGTACAGAAATTCAAAAAAATTCAAAAAATTCAAAAAAATTCAAAAAATTCAAAAAAATTCTGAAAAATCCGAAAAATATATATATTAAAATAATATGCAGTTTTAAATTCAAAAATTCAAAAAAAATCGAAAAAATGGACGAATCCCAACTCGACCCGTCCAGGTTTATCACGGGTCAAGTTGGGGGTTTTGGGTTCGGATCCGTGGAGACCCGCCCCGTCTTTAATTCACTACAACATCAATATTTTAAAACTAAAACTAAACAAAAAAGTTCTTCTTCTCCTCCTCTTCCTAGATTTTTTTCCTTCCTCTTCTTCTTTCAAATTTTATTGTTCTTCTTCTTTTTCCTCTTCTTCAATGTTTCAAAGTTACAGAAATGAGAGAGAGATTGGGAACGCTAGATTGTATTTGAATAAATTATGTGATTTAGATAGGTAGCAATCCGAAAAAACTAAATAGTGAAATGTTATTGGTCCGTTTGAACATCCATGACGAATCTTGGGTGCTTATTTCCAATTTCTATTGGTTAGAACCTATGACAACAATTATATATTAAATAATCGTTGCCATACGTGTTAGAAGATTTTTTTGGGTCAAAACATCTCGTTACGTGATTTATCCTGGTAAAGACTTGTGCATTGTGCCTTATCATTTTCAAAAAATGCTTATAATAGCGAATCAGATTTACAAATCAAAAGTTACGTCTGTTTGAAGATCAAACGTTATTTTGTGATTGTTTTTGTCAAAAAATAACATCTAAAATTTGTAAAAAAAAATGCTATTGATCCGTTTGAACAGCCATGGATAATGCGTGGGTGCTTGAAACCAAAAATTCGTCGAATATAAGCCAACATTTATTTAAAATAATCCACTGATCACCCTTACTTTCCTTAATTCGCAGCATCCATTCAAATCAATCGAACACTCATAAATCTCTCCAAAGAAGACCCACGAATCTCTCCCTCCTCTATCTCTTTCATCTCTCTATATTAGTTCTTTAATTTTCATTACTCTCTCAATTTTCTCTATCTCTCAACAATCAAAATAAAAAAAACTTGCTACATGAAAAACTCTTTTAAATTATTGTATTGAAGAAGAAAATTAATGCAGGTTTGAAGAAGATTTGAAGAAAATTTGAACTATATATTTCTTTTTGTAGGGTTCATCATATTAATTCAAGTAATTGATTCAAAAGCTAATAATTCCTTAATTAATGTATATATTTATAAATTAAACTAATTGATTCAACAGCTAATTAAATTAGAGACGAACAACTAATTAATAATAATGGAACAGCTAGAGCCAGCTATCTGTCAGATTTTTTATTTTTTCGCTGACCTTTAAAATCGGATGTCTATTTAAGGCTGGTGTTAAAGTTGATTTTTAATAGCGGGTCTTCACTAACGTCCGCTATAGCAAACCACTTTTAAAAGCGACGTTTTAATGATGTCCGATATAAGAGCTCCACATTTAATAGAGAATGCTTCAGACTTTTAACAGCCCCAGCAACAATATCGACCCATTTGTAGTAGTGTATCCTCGAAGAATTTTTTTGTACTTCCGCTAATGGTGTTTAACAATTTCTTCAATAACATTTTTTGTATTATTAAATTAAAAACGTTCAAATTTAATTTAACGAATTCGAATTAAAACGCACATCCCTAATGCAATAAAAAGTGCACGAGAGAGTATGCTTCCGTAAGAGCTTCGTATCTACGGATTGACATGACTTTTAATATTTTCTTCTTCTGTTTTTTTATCGACTATATTGACAATGTAGTCTTAGCATCTAGAAACAATATGTGGTTTTGACAAATTTGCCCTGTCATGATGCCACTTGCCACATGCTTTATCAAACTTCAACTATTCCCCAGTTTTATATTGCGAGTACGTACCAAAATATGATGCAATTCATTCATTTCAATGCCATCACCATGAGCAATTTAAAATTGGACAATTATTTCCTGCTAGCCACTGAAAGATATATTTCAGAAAAAAGTAATTATAACACTTCTATTAATCGTCTCCTTACAATCTTTCGTGACAAAAATAATTAATGTTCTGTTCTGTTCTGTTCATTTCAGTCTGTTCTGCTATGTTCGTTCTATTCGTTATGTTAGCTCTCATGTATGTTTTTATATTTAGGCTTAAAATCTTTATATTTAAAGTCGCAACAAAGCTGCAAAATTTCTAATATAAATACTTGCAAAATAATTGTTCCAAGTCTTTATATTAGATAAAGTCTATATATTGTTATTTGCAAGATTTTATATTTAAAATTGCTGAAAAACTGTTGTAAAATTTTCTAATAAAAAGACTTGCAACAAAAAACAAAGACTTGTATTAATATAAAAAATTTAGTTCTATATAAAAGCATGCAGGAAAACTGAAAAACAGACATAGCGGATATAACAGAACGAAACTGAAGCGGACAGAACAGAACATTAATTATTTTATCTTAGAAAAAAAACATACAGGAAAACTGTTAATAAGTCCCATCAGAAAAATAGATATGAACAAGTGCAAAATAGCGGAAATAAGCAAGGATCGATGGTAGTTACGTAGTGTCACGATTGATAACACATTTTTATGTCACATAATCTACTATTCTACGTACATCCCTACTTGAATAATCAAGCCTAATAAAGTGTACGAATAAATTGTTGACATTCATATAAGACAGTGACAGAGAGCGCAAGTTCAGTGTAGATGTAGTACTAGTCTTCTAGAAGGAAGAAGAGTCATGAACTCATGATTATGATGGCACGTGTGCTCTTATGACGTATGCTCATACGAACGTGAACGTCGATAGAATCAATCGCACATTCGCACCTAGTGCCTAGTGCGCGACCGTATATGATATATCTCTTCTTCCTAAATCGTAAGCGCGTGCGCCTGCGATATTAAATAAAGGGTGAGATTATGGTGCTTGCGCATGCACGTGCTTGCGCAAGCACCATCTTCCGATGCGCATCAAGATTCGTGTGCATCAATTCCGATGCGCATCGGAGGGTGGTGCTTGCGCAAGCACGTGCATGCGCAAGCACCATAGTTTTGCTCATTAAATAAATTGGCTCGGATCTTTAAATCCATAATTACGTACGTACATTCTCTACCCGTAAATACTAAATAGAGATGTAATTCGACGGGCGACGGGTCCGATGGAAAGATTTTTGGGTCACTGTTCTCATCAGCTCGACTCGGGTTGCTTTTAGGATCACCTAGAATCGGGTCACTTCGGACAAGCTCTAATCAAGTATCGAATTATCTAATGTCGGATGATTTTAAATTTCGCTCCATCACTCTCATCCTTCTTTTCCACTTAATGTTATTCTAGCACTCTACCAATTAAAATATTATGAAAGATAAGTACATAATTAGTTGTTCCACAGTGTTAATATTACTGATCATTTTCGTCGAGATGTAATGCATTAGACAAAAGAGTGTGCTCTTGGAGTCGAAGATGCCATACGTTCTTTAAATAGATTGCTATCTCGTGTCCTTTGGCAACTGTCTTATCAAGAACCTTTATTCCTTTTGCACTCTCATATTCTTTGATAAGAGTAGCTTAATAGCATTACAAATTAAATATTTCTTGAATGTAAGATGGATCATGGATATATACATATGTAGGTTAAATTTAGACAAATCATTTATAAAATCTTCTTTTTTTCCTTCAGAGTAACAATTTTATTAATACATGAAGTGAACAAGTGCAAATTTTTTTATCGTTAGAAATAACAAAACGATTTTATAATAGCACCCAAAATATCTCTTATGTATCACTGCTAGCATGAAACATGCCTCCTCTTTCTCAGCATCTACACACGGGCACAAAACTTCCATAAAGCGATATTTTCATATCAATGTTTTGTATTCTCTTTCTAATGACATCCGTTCTAAAATTGTCTTGTCCTTCGACAAAGCAAAAAACATTTTGCATCTATTGAAACAAGCAAAAACAAATAATAGAGTGAAATTAACCTAATGTGTATATACATGTACAACTTTGGCAGATAAAATAATTGTATATATATTGATTACGTCAAATTAATGCGGCAAAAGGCTGAGGAGGGTTGAAACAAGTAGTGATGTGATTGTGATGATTAATTATATATTCAGGAAGCATAATCATCGTTGAATCGCTTTGCATCTTGATACTTCACTGAGAGACTCTATTAATATAAAAAAAGTTATCCAAGTTGTAAATATATCTACATCCTCACCCACTCTACAAAATAAACAAATTAATACTAAACATTAACGAAAGAAACAAAAAACAAAAGATAATTACAAAATAATCTCAAAACAAATTTGTTACAATATTTTAATCAACTATATTTTTCTTTTTCAGTGCTAAATTTTCTACACCAGAGTTCTAATAAATGATGTAAATGAGGGGATGCAAAACAAATTTCACATCTTTCTACACATGATGAAAGATAAATAAAAAATGTAGATGTTAAGTGTTTTACACCAATATTTTTGCACCTGATTTACTAATTAAAGAGTGTTGTTGTCTTGATATTTATACACCAGTTATTAGAAAAGTCGGTGGAGAATAAATTTGAAGGGTATGACCGATGTTTCTAAACCTGATTTTAATATAACCGACATAATGAATGATTGCAGAAGATCATTTTTTTTCTCTGTGATATAAATTGGTATGGGTCTATTCCATCAGCCTTGAATGTATGATCTATATATCCATTGCACAAATAATTGAGAGCAGTGTAATTTTTTGAGAGGAAAGAAATCAACATCAACAACCACTAATACCTTCCAAAAGCAACTTGTAGTTAAAATTAGTTACTCATTTAATACAGACCTAATATGATATATAAAAGTTTTAAATGAAATCAGGTTCGTATGAAAGGGACCAATACTGGTGATTTCGTAGTATAGCAAATTTAAAAAAACAAATAAATTAATGTCCGTAAATAATTAATTGTTTCAAGAGGAAATGACAGTGAAAAGGTATCTATAAATAAATAAAATATGATCGGTGGAGAGAGCTGTACGTAATTTTGCTGGATCAAGAAAGTGCTCGACGACATGCTGGCTCGGGCATATATATATATGTATATATGTATATATGTATATATGTATATATGTATATATGTATATATATATAGAGAGAAAAGCTAGGGTGCTCCATGGAGCATCAAATCGCTCATGCTCTACATTCGTTATATTCAATTTGAAAATTCTATCGACCGATCGGAACCGTCGAACATGATCTACATATTGAAATCTACATGGAGATTAAATTTTATAATTTTTTTGAAATTTTTTGCTATTTTTTTAAAGAGGTAGAAAAGTTGCTAATCAAACGGTTTCTGGACCAACAAAAGTTGCAATTTTCCTACCTCTCTAAAAAAATAGCAAAAAATTTTCAAAAAATGTAAAATTCAATCTCCAAGTAAATTTCAATATGTAGATCATGTTTAACGGTTCAGATCGGTCGTTCGAATTTTTAAATTGGAGATATAATGTAAAGCATTAGGGGTTTGGTGCTCCATGGAGCACCCTAGCCTATCTCTCTCTCTCTCTATATATATATATATATAGAGAGAGAGAGAGAAAGGCTAGGGTGCTCCATGGAGCACCAAACCGCTCGTGCTCCACATCCATTATCTCCAATTTAAAAATTCCAACGACCGATCCGAACCGTTCAACATGATCTACATATTAAAATCTACTTGGAGATTGAATTTTATATTTTTTTGAAATTGTTTGCCATTTTTTTAAAGAGGTAGAAAAGTTGCTAATCAAACGGTTTCTAAACCAACAAAAGTTGTGATTTCATACCTCTCTAAAAAATTCAAAAAAATATAAAATTTAATCTCCAAGTAGTTTTAAATATGTAGATCATGTTCAACGGTTTGGATCGGTCGTTGGAATTTTCAAATTGGAGATACGATGTGGAGTATTAGCGGTTTGGTGCTCCATGGAGCACCCTAGCCTATCTATATATATATATATGAGGAGGGATCCGTAGCCGCCATCAATTCGTAGCCGCTCGCAACCGCTCCATCATACCAAGTGTAAATCATCAATCCGGACCCTTGAAAACTTTCTCCATACTAATGTAGACTTGGAGACCAAATTTTATATTTTTTGGAATTGTTTTACTATTTTATCGGAAGGGTTGAAAATTGGATGTTTGTAAATCATTAGATAAATAAATTTTCAATCCATCCGATAAAATAGTAAAAAAATTCAAAAAAATGTAAAATTTGGTTTCCAAGTCTATATTAATATGGAGAATATTTTGAACGGTCTGGATCAGTCATTTACATTTGCTACCATGGAGCGGTTGGAAATTTGGCGGCTACGGATCCCTCCTCTATATACATATATATACATGTATATATATATATATATACATGTATATATATATATATATACATGTATATATATATATATATACATGTATATATATATATATATATATATATAGGGTCGAATTCAGAATTTTTGTCAGAATGAGACAAAATTTGAATCATATATTAAAATATTTTCTAATGTTTTCAATTCTTCTTTTCTGCTGCTTACATGTTGTCAACTTGTCATGTGTTTGTTCTTCACTATATTAACGAGAGACGTTGCCATGACTTATTTGGCTTAATAGTCAATTTTATTAGACCTTCCACCAATTGATGCACATATTTCCCCTTTATATAAGCTACCCTCTCTAGTCTCAAAAACAGAATCTCACCACCTCCTAGTTTAAAGATTATCGATGATAAACCCCGCTCATTTTATATTGGAAAATTGAAGAACTTATAACCCAAAGAGAAGAAAATCTACCAATAAGTGAACTTGATGGAGAGTCTAGGGAGCGGTGTGGAGCGGAGTGGGTCGTCCCTGCGAGTTGCTAGCTCAAGAATTGATGCTCTGCATGGAAGCGGGTCATGGGTAAGCCATGCCACCAGCGCAAGGAGCATCGCATTCTCCCATTCGTCCTGGGACAATGAGGACGATGAAGAGGAGTTGAAATGGGCGGCACTGGAGAGGCTTCCGACATTCGCTCGAGTGAGGAAAGGGATGTTGATGGGGCAGGAAGGCAAGCATTTCGAAGTTGAAGTAGAGGCATTAGGAACTGTGGAGAGAAAGATGCTTATGGATCGGCTAATCCGTGTTGCTGACGACGATAATGAGAAGTTCCTCCGCAAAATGAAAAGTAGATTGGACAGGTATGTATGTATGTATGTATGTATGTATGTATGTATGTATGTATGTATGTATGTATGTAATATCTTGATTACATCTGGTGTTTTCTTGATTACATGATGAGAAGTTCCAGTAGTGAGTTCTTTTGAAATTTTTCAGGGTTGGTATAGAGATGCCAACGATACAAGTTCGATATAACCATCTGGAAATCCATGCGGAAGTTTATGTGGGAGGAAGAGCATTGCCCACTATTTCCAACTTCTTTGTCAACAAATTTGAGGTAAATTTCAACCCAATTTAACAATTAACATGTAATATGTTGCCAAATGAAAATGTACTAAATTTTCCATGACTGTATTGAAGGAATTCCTGAGCTCCCTTCACATCTTACCAAGCAGAAAGAAGCCGATAACTATAATACATAATGTTAGTGGAATAATCAAGCCAAGCAGGTAAAATTAAATTAAGAGATTAATTATGAGGGCCGGCTATAATTAAATTTTGCTTGCCTTGACCATAAACTTTTAAAACCAACTTATACGTGCTTAATTGTTAGATTAACCCTGTTGCTGGGTCCGCCGGGTTCTGGAAAAACCACCCTTCTATTGGCTCTAGCGGGAAAGCTTCCATCAGATCTAAAGGTAAGACTTAATTTTACTAACCACTATGTACTAATCCATACCAGATATGCTGTTACTGGTATCAGACATAAGAAAAGCTCATAAATATAATATTTGCATCATGTTATGAGAGCGGTAAAGGTACATAAATCTGGCACCAAAATTACTTAAGGCAGATCCAAAGCAACCTGAGTCAACTAGAGCATAACATGCGCGCGGTTATTGTTGTGATGTACTGTGAAAGGTAGGTTGCTGGTAGTCTGTTTTACTTCTATTAGGCTCGCGGAGCTCTGCTTGCAAATGTAACATTTTATTTCATTTAAATGCTTGTAAAGTAAATACAAAACTTAATTGTGCTTGATACAATTAATAAGGTATCAGGGGAGGTTACCTACAATGGTCACAGGATGGATGAGTTTGTACCACACAAAACCTCCGCATATATAAGCCAACATGATACGCACATAGGAGAATTGACTGTTAGAGAAACCCTTAATTTCTCTGCCAGATGTCAAGGAGTAGGAACACGTTATGGTGAGTAAAAGAAAATCATCTCCTAATTAATATTTCTTCAATCTCCTACTATTTCTTCGTTTTATAACAATTAATGACATGTTGACCTGTCTTCTTTCTTTTCAAATTAATAATAATAAAATTAAGATATCCTGACTGAGCTGGTAAGGAGGGAGAAGGAAGCAAATGTTAAACCGGACCCTGATATTGATATGTTCATGAAGGTGAGATATTCAATGTTTTAAATTATATATGTCAACCTAGTGCTACCTACTATCTACTCAATGTTTTAAATTAGTGGTAATAGAAATTTGACACTCTTTTTGAAAGAAGACAACAAGGAATGAATTCACAAGGCATGCATAATTATGCATGCCCACCACACCAGGTCAACTCTCTAGATTCTAGAAGACTTCAGTTGATGAAATTGAAAC
This sequence comes from Eleocharis quinqueflora, assembly GCA_964058865.1. NCBI lineage: Eukaryota > Viridiplantae > Streptophyta > Magnoliopsida > Poales > Cyperaceae > Eleocharis > Eleocharis quinqueflora. The sequence continues at coordinate 87,933 of CAXKVX010000407.1, forward strand.
CTATATATATAATTAATCTACAAAAGATATTATAACAGAGAGACGAAGACCTAACTACATACGAAAACTTTGCGTCATGCAAGCAAGTCAGATACTATAACATACAGGCACATGACTAATACTACATTAAACTTCTACGTCTTGGAATTAAACTTTTCATAAAAAGGTACACTATAAAAGACCACTTAGCACAATTAACACAAATATTTATTTTTTCATGTGTTAATATTACAATACCAATGTCATGTTAGGACCCAACACTACAGTGAAAAACAATATATAATTTTGTTATTTTTTCATTTTGTGCAATACTCTATAATCTTATGCAAATTAACACAGGAAACTACATCAAATAGGATAATACTTTTCTGTCTTTGTACAGGCTATAACTTTAGAAGGGCAGGAAAATGCGATCACTGACTATTTTCTCAAGGTAACAAGTCCGATAATTAATAGCACGTGAACATCAACATATTTTACACCTTATATTTATCAGAAACCCCTCTAAGTTCCACATTGCAGATTTTAGGATTAGATATCTGTGCTGATACACTGGTGGGAGATCAAATGCTGCGGGGTATATCTGGGGGGCAGAAGAAGAGGGTAACTACAGGTATTATAAACAGACGAAAAAATAATGTTGAATTTGTTTGAATATTCATGTGCATTCTGTATTTCTTTTATTCTATAGAAAAAATAAACATTTTTGAAGCATATATTTCCAATAAGATCTCTTATTTGGTAGGAATTGCAAGAAAATATCAACAAATATAAAATTTTAGGACTAAGTTTTCTTACTTCTTCTTCAACACAGGGGAAATGATAGTGGGTCCATCCCGGGCTCTGTTTATGGATGAGATATCGACTGGCCTAGACAGCTCGACGACATTTCAGATTGTAAAATCAATTCGAGAAATGAACCAAATTTTTGAAGACACTGCTGTCATATCTCTGCTTCAGCCAGCCCCAGAAACATACGAGCTGTTTGATGACATCATCCTTCTCTCAGAAGGGCAGATAGTGTACCAGGGACCACGGGAACATGTGCTTGAGTTCTTCGAATCAATGGGCTTCAAATGCCCCAAGAGAAAAGCAGTTGCTGACTTCTTGCAAGAGGTACAGTGTAACATATGCATTACAACTAGAGGAATTAGATGTTAAATTTGCCTGAAGGGGTACAATAATTTGATTTGACAGGTTACTTCAAGAAAAGACCAGCAGCAATACTGGGTACGTCAGGAAGAAACATACAGATTTGTATCAGTCTCGGCATTTGTTACTGCATTTCGCTCCTTCCATGTGGGGCAGACACTAAGAAAGGCGCTATCAATCCCTTTTGACAAGTCCAATAACCACCCAGCAGCTCTTACCAAAACAAAATATGGTGTGGGAAATAAGGAATTGCTGAAGGCCTGCTTTGAAAGAGAGCTTCTATTGATGAAGAGGAACTCCTTCGTGTACATCTTCAAATTAATCCAGGTACCACCTTATGATTTCAAAATATTTAATTCGCCCATCAAAAGCAAGACATCTCCCCAACAATATTAATTTTTGTATGTTTGTAACTCCCAGTTATCTATAATTGCAATTGTATCATCTACCGTGTTTCTGAGGACCGAAATGCACCATCGAACGGTCGAAGATGGTTTGATCTACATGGGTGCACTTTTCATAGGACTTGTCACCCACACATTCAATGGGTTTGCTGAGCTGGCAATGAGTGTGGTAAAACTACCTGTGTTTTACAAGCAAAGAGACTTCCTCTTCTTCCCCGCATGGGCTTATGCAATTCCCACATGGCTTCTCAAAGTCCCAGTGACATTCATTGAGTGTGCTTTGTATGTTGCTCTGACATATTACACAATTGGCTTTGACCCGAATATTCAGAGGTGAGATTCTGACTGATAATTCTTTCCTTTCAGGCATTTCATCGAGCAGGTTGTGTGCCCAACCAGGTCAACAGATACCAAACACCATTCAGTACAAATAGTCACCAACCAACAAACCATTGAACTCCAGAGAAACATTTGCACAAGACCAGATTTTACCATTGTTAATACTTAATACCAAAACCTAGGTAACATACACCAGTCAACTAATTGGAATACTGGGTTCACTGTAAAATGGAATTGCACTCGCTCTCTTGGTCTGGGGCTCTGGGCAATTCCATTTTCTTTCTTCTTTGTTTATTTTTCGGCTAAAGGATCGTAGGGAGGGGAGGGGAGGGGAGGTTAGCCGTGCCTTTTGTTGTTTAGTTGGGGTTGGAACAGTCAGGCCCAGCGAGAGCAAATTGGGTAAAACAAAGGCCTAGGTCTTGGTTGCAAACATTATTATTAATTAACCTTTTACTTTCTTCTTTTTTTGTTGCAATAAGTAGGCTATTATTCTCCCGTACTTGAGAAAAAGGAAATTAACAAAAATTGTCAAATAACAATTTTGATTTCACAGCAAGAAACGTAGAATTGTTATAATTGTAAATTGCTTCTCCCAGTTAGATAATGTTCAAGTTCATATGCTTCAAAATTGAATATTTAAAGGGAAACATTAACATTTTTTTTAAGGTAACTGAACATTAACATTGAAATTTGGGCAGTGGAATAATGCAAAATCCCGATGATCATCTTTCAATAACTTGCAAAAAAAAAAAGGTCTGACAAATATCTTGTTGACAGGATGCTTCGTCAAGTCTTTGTATTTGCACTGATGAGTCAGACAGCCTCGGGTATATTCAGGCTGTTGGCAGCTTGCGGCCGCGAACCGGTCACTGCCAACACTTTTGGTTGTTTTACAAATACCATTCTTGTTGTTCTAGGTGGTTTCGTCCTTTCAAGAAGTACGTGCGTCTTTCATTAGCTGCTAATTGTTTAAACTCTTCCATCACTTGCATTGATTTAGTGGAATTTTACCATCCCATATGTCATATAATGGAACTTGATAATCTCCTTTTGCTATCTGTGACAGAGAGTATCAGGAAATGGTGGATTTGGGGTTACTGGTTATCTCCAATGAGCTATGCGCAGAATGCTATTGCAGTCAACGAGTTCTTGGGCCATAAATGGCAACATGTAAGTGATTGTTATTTGACTCACATGTCTATACATGTACAGCAGTGTCAATGAATTTTGATTTAATACCGGCTGATTGTACTACTACAGCCAAGAGTATTAAAACACAATAGACACACAAAACACATATACAATTGTAAGAAGAAGGAATTTAATGCCAGCTGAGTTCGCTCAAATAATCCTAACCTACATTTGATAGACAAAGTGTTCATTTCTAACACAGTTTATTGAAATAGGTAACTAATGCAACTGTCAGCGCAGAAAGCCTGGGAATTCAAATCATAAAGTCGCGTGATTTATTCCCTGAACCAAACTGGTATTGGATTGGTATCGGTGCTCTTCTTGGGTTCATAGTCCTTTTTAATATTCTGTACATAGCCGCACTATCATTCCTCAAAAGTAAGATCCTTTGTCACTTCATTGTTATACCGTCTTTTTTTTCTAGTGGCCAGACCAACATCCTTCTAAATTTCATTTAATGTCCATTATGCAGTGACTGGAAGCAGCCAGATAATTGTTGAGGAATTGGACGAAAAGCCAACAAATAGAATGAATGACAACACATCCACACATGAAGGTTGATAAAGAATTTATTATTCTTAACAGTTAGAATAAGAAAGGCCATTTAAATTTTTTTCTTTCTAGTTGATTTCCTTGCACAAATCTTGGGTAGGAACAAGAGGGTGGCTCGAAAATGGAATTGGCACATTAATCGTTGTGAATCTTCATGAAATATCTGATTTTAGTTGGCTGAGATATCACACCAATAATTATAAACTGAACCAGCAAGAACAAATACACTGTTGTACTGCGATTAACTTTTTTCTTTTGTTGTCTCTTAAAATTGGATTGCGGATAAAAATGATTTTTAGTTTATTATTTCATAGTATACTACTATATAGTTAATTTTTAACATCTGAAAATCTACAGAAAGGGGCGGAATCAACATAAGACCATCTCAGCCTGATGACAACATCAGAGAGAACATGAAAAGGAAAGGGATGGTTTTACCCTTCCTTCCTCTGTCAATCGTATTTGAAAACATCACGTATTCTGTCGATATGCCAGCGGTAATTATCAGAAAGCAGTTTACATTGTAAATACATACTCTTGCCATTTTAGACTACAGTGTAGATATCACAAAAATTGAAAATCCAGAATAACCATTAGAAAAGACTAATATTGGGAATCAACGCTCCATTACTTTTTACGAAGGGTTTACACTTTATAATTTACACATCAATTAATTTTTATTCAGGAACTAAGAGCAGAAGGAGTTCAAGAGGACAGACTAGTACTCTTAAAAGGAGCTAGTGGTGCATTCAGGCCAGGGGTTCTTACCGCACTAATGGGAGTTAGCGGAGCGGGTAAAACAACTCTAATGGATGTTCTTGCCGGTCGAAAAACTGGTGGTTACATAGAAGGGAGCATTAGCATTTCTGGGTACCCAAAAAAGCAAGAGACATTTGCACGTATCTCGGGGTACTGTGAACAGAATGACATACATTCGCCAAATGTAACAGTTTATGAGTCTCTTGTGTACTCGGCATGGCTTAGGCTGCCAAAAGAGATTGATACCAAGTCAAGAGTGGTAATACACCATTCATTTTGTTCATTAGTTTTGTTCCTGCTGAGCAAGCTCATCAATGGCACATCGCACAGTTGGATAATTTTTTTTACTAAAGCCGCTTGTTTTTCTGAGTATTTTCTGGTTACTTTGGGCATTGAGGGAAGGTAGCTTGTGTTGTATATAGTAAAAGAGTTGCGTATCAAATAATAGAAAATATTGAAGTTTTTTATGTTATACACCCACATAATAATTTGCTTATAAGGTTCTATGCACAAAATTGTTTAGAGGTTCATAGAAGAGGTGATGGAACTAGTTGAGCTTACAGCACTCCGAAATGCACTAGTCGGGTTGCCGAGGGTGAACGGCCTCTCAACCGAACAAAGAAAGAGACTAACAATTGCAGTCGAACTGGTTGCCAATCCATCGATCATATTCATGGACGAGCCGACATCTGGTCTTGATGCAAGAGCTGCAGCTATAGTGATGAGAACCGTTAGGAACACTGTCAATACAGGAAGAACGGTAGCGTGTACCATTCACCAGCCCAGCATTGATATATTTGATGCATTTGATGAGGTATGTGCAAACAAGCTTTGCCAAGACATCCTATGACAGACCAGGTCTACCTAATTAAACTGATGGTACCTCAAGTAAAATTATTGCATATTCGAGTTGATCACATTAGGTTGATCCTTGGAACATGTGGTGCTTATAATTTCAATCGGAATATATGTGTAAATATATTTTTGGTTATTCAAGATTTTTTGGTTTGGTGGTCAATTATGAATGGTTGCTATGATACATGGTACTGACCTTGGAACATAAGGTGATGGTTGATACCAGTCATGACTGGACAGCAATAGATGCATGTACATAGCAGTATCTCATTGATTATATGCTTTTGTGTAAACAACAGCTGTTTCTCATGAAAAGAGGAGGGGATGAGATATATTGGGGTCCAATCGGACATCATGGTTCTGAATTGATTAACTACTTTGAGGTAATCAGCATATACCATAACACTGAAAAATGTGTTTCCAATCAAAACAATATATAAACTTTATTTTTCTTTCTATACTAGAGCATACCTGGGATGGTAAAAATAAAAGACGGCTATAACCCTGCAACATGGATGCTGGAGGTGTCTACATTTGCACAAGAAGAAGCTTTAGGAATCAATTTCACTGAGATCTATCATAACTCAGACCTGTACAGGTATTATTTACTGAGATTTACCATAACTCGATAAGACTCAGTTTATATGTATTAGCTAAATCAAAATTTCATTTTGTCATATAAACTTAATGTTGATGAACCTTTTCAGGAGAAATAAAGCACTCATTACTGAGTTAAGTACACCACCTCCAGGTTCAAAGGACCTCTACTTCCCAACAAAATATTCTCAGAGCTTCCTTACTCAATGCCTAGCTTGCCTGTGGAAGCAACACAACTCTTACTGGCGGAACCCAGCTTACAATGCCGTAAGAATCATTTTCACAACAATTGTCGCATTCATAATCGGGACTGTAGCCTGGAAAATCGGTAGCAAAAGGTAATCATTCTGAAACTGTTTACCTCAAAAATATAAATTGGCATCTTACTTACATAAATGAATATCAAGTTATTTTTTGTACCATGATTTCAAGATATAGATTAAATTGCTGGTTAACAACTAAATTACAGGGGATCGCCGCAAGAGTTGTTCAATGCCATGGGTTCTATGTATGCTGCAGTCATGTTCACAGGAATTCAGAACAGTCAAACGGTACAACCAATCGTTGATACAGAGAGAGCTGTATTTTACAGAGAGAAAGCTGCAGGAATGTATTCTGCATTGCCCTATGCATGGGCACAGGTGGGACGTACAACACTTGTAATTTAAAATTACAACAGCTCATCTTCAATATATTTCAATTTTCAGGGGAAAATGTACTAAACTAGAGAAGCTACAAGTGAACATGTTATGTCTTTGTCTTTGTGGTGAAATTGAACTAATATAATTCAAACAATAAGGGGCCAAAAAGGAATTTTGATCAAACCAAATAGCAAAAAATATCTAAGACCTCAAAAGATACCCAGAGAGGGCAAAAATATATATTGTATAAACCATCAAGTGCTGACAATAACATTCATGAACTAAAATTCACTTAATGATTTTATATACTGCTTCAGGTGGTGATCGAGATGCCATATACCTTGGCACAATCAGTCATATATTGTCTACTGGTGTACAGCATGTTAGCATTCGAGTGGACAGCCATAAAGTTTTTGTGGTACCTTTTCTTCACATTTTTCACTCTGTTGTACTTCACATATTATGGGATGATGGCTGTGGCCCTGACACCTAATGCACACATCGCATCAGTAACTGCAGCCGCATTCTATTCTATTTGGAACCTCTTTGCAAGTTTCGTAATTCCTCGACCTGTAAGTTATATCTTTATCATACTACTATAACAGTCGGTATCAATATGTAATAGTGTAAATGAATACCAGTATTTAGCTAGGGTTTTAGAGGAAGTTGGAATTAAGAGACAACCAGTGGAAAATGCAAAAGCACAGCCCTTTTTAATGTTTCTGTACACAGATTTGCCCAAAGACCCTTACAAATTTATATATTACAAAACAACATAAATTACAATCTAACCAGCAAATAGCTTCCACTCTTCCAGCACGTAATCTACTGAACCAAAAGAAACAATGGAGAAACTGAAACCGACTGTTCCAAAATAACAAAAACTGTACACTCCAACAAATGAAGCATTCTGAATTTTCAATTTTCAAGAAAAGTGTGCAGCCTTGTACCAGAAATTTGTGAATGCCTGAAATTTAAATATAATGAGAAAAAGATATTGATTATGGTAAAATTGACAAAACAGAGGCTGCCAATCTGGTGGAGATGGTACTTCTGGGCTTGCCCCGTTTCGTGGACACTGTACGGCCTATTGGCTTCACAATATGGAGATGTAGATGAAATAATGGATAATGGTGTAAGCGTAAAAGATTACGTAAACAATTATTTCGGCTATAGACATAACTTCCTGCCAGAAGTTGCAGTTGGTGTAGTTGGATTTACCTTACTCTTCGCAACTGCCTTTGCATTCGCCATTAAAACACTGAACTTCCAAAAGAGATGAAGTTTTGGGTGTTGAACTTAAGCGTATTGTGAAAAGCAAGAATGAATATCTGAAGACATATGTGCTTTTGTAATTGATCAACATTTTCCTAAGCATTGCTAGTTTTTACAATATATCTTATTTGGTTTTATATATATACTTTTTTATTACTCGAGTAAAATTCTATGTTCTTGTAGAGTTAAAATTTCGGTTTATTTAATGGTCAAGCTTATGAGCTTGTAGTCACTTAGAGATTAAGAAAACCGGATAAAAGAGGTGCAAATGAGGTCACCTGGACAGCTTTTGAGCTCACTGAAATGGGCAATTATTTCAGAGAATTGAACAAGGAAAAAAAGTAATGACCGACATTATACAAATACAATATTGTGCGGAGCCGGAGATATCGTTACCACTGAATATATATTTTTTTTCTCAGGCCCAACAATTTGCTCGGGCAGCCCAAAAGATGATGTTGATATTTCTTTGAAAAGAGGTCCAATGTGACGTATAATGTATTTCATATATATATATATATATATATATATATATATATATAGAGCATGGCTAAAATAATATGCATAGTACACCTCCATAACGTACTATGCGTCCATTTGTATCTAATTTGGTCATTAAATTGATATTTAAGTTGCTCAATAAATTCTTCATATCAAAATCTTGTAGGAAATAAAATTTCGTGATTTTTAGAGCTTTCTTACTATTTTTTAAATATTTTTTAAAAACAATCCAGAAATGACACTTTTGTAGTATTAAATCTGGACTGTTTTTAAACAATATTTAAAAAATAGCTAGAAAGCTTAAAAAATCACGAAATTTTATTTCCTAAAATATTTTCATATGAAGAATTTATTGAGCAACTTAAATTTCAATTTAATGACCTATATCTATATGCATAGTACGTTATGGAGTGTACTATGCATACTATTTTAGCCATGCTCTATATATATATATCAAACACTTACTTTAGGTTAATTTGAGAGCCAGAAGTACGGATGTAGGTTTGTCGCAGAAGTCGGATCAAATTTTACATGGAAGCTAATACACATACCGTTTAAAATGGCAAATGAATTATTTGAAAAAAAAAATCAATCAGATCTAAAATTCAAGATTCGAATATAATCTAAATATAATTCTAGAATAGTTCAGTACAATGTATGTACTTATTAAAGTGGAAGCTAATAAGTTCGAGATATGTTAAAATATTTTATTGAGTACAAATTTCTAATTTTTTAGAATTTTGATATTTTATCGATAAAAGTGATACAAGAAAGAGCATGAAGAGATATCTCGCCCTCCAAATTGTTTACTAAGTACTAACACATCTAGTCATCTAGAGTCGATTCTTTCTGAATATAATAATGTGAGCTCTTGATCGAGCGGTTTGATTCCTTTTATCTCATGAATCTTGGCTTTCATGTTGTCAACTGAATATTTGGATAGGGGAGCTGATATAGTGATATCGTCTCGATATTAATATAGTTCATGTACTATTTAGTGGTTAAAATCGAGACAATATCACTAAATATTTGGGTGATAACCACTAAACTACCACTCAGTTTAGTAGTCTGTCAGTCACTAAACTACCACTCAGTTTTATCAAATCAACACCCTTTTGTCTTCAAACCTAAATATTTACAAGACATTATCAACAAAAGTGAAAGTTAAAGATATTGGACTAAACTTTTCATGAAATCAGTCAAATTTGGTTAAATTACTAGCTACAGGAAAAGAGCAAAGGAGATGTACCATCTCACAAATTGAGCACCGAAATTCCCAATCTGAGTACTGAATAGTCAGTGATTTCCGATATGACTCCACACCTCTTACATTTTCGGCTGTACAGTAAAATGGAAAACACACTTATTGTGAAATATTTGTGTAGATAGAATTGCACTAAATAGTGCATACCAGCAGGCCCAATCGGTACTATTGGTACACAACAACATAAATTTCACAGTATCCAGTCATATTGTTGTCAACAGATTTAATTGCATGATTGTAACAAAAGTAATAATAATACCAAATGATACAAGTTCAAGAATTACTATTCAGAGAAAGAGAACCATACAGAGAGGGAGAGACCCAGTAGCTGTCGGAGTAGATCGGCACTAGGGATTTTGGAGCGGAGGAGAAATCGAAGGTGCTGAGACAGGTAAGTGGACGCCTCCAATTCGCTTTATCATTCAAATCAGCAACTCCATCGTTTTCACAATCGGACGGACGGTTCAGAACATATGAAGCTCTTCATATAAAAGATTTGGCTTTATAATAGTCTCTCTTGTTGGAAGACAATATTTGTAGTAAATAATAAAATTAATTCTAATAAGAATGAATTTTGTTGACAATCCTTAAATTAATGGTTACGTTTGGAAACATGTCTGACACGTGACAGACGGTGTCAGCTGGAAACCCTATAACAAAATTTAAATTATGCAATTTTCTGGTAATTTTTATTTTTTTAAACTTATTTCACGTACGTGTAGAAAATTTAACAATATGAACCTTTATGAATACTTTGTATATGGTGTTTAAATATCTCAATTAAAATACATGATATGGTACACTAAAGCCTTGTCGAGAACCAATTTGTGTCCGTGATTATTTAAACACACAGTGAGTGTCCTGTCCTACACCCATGTCCGTGTCATCTCTGTGTGACCGTGTCTGATACATTGCCTTGAAAGTACCTGCCTTCAACCATTTCAGATGGAAATATGTGTCATTGTCAATTTGATTAATGATAACGACACCAGCACCTATGTCATACAAAACTGGTGAAATGTGGACACCAATAAACTTCTTTTTTATATTTGATATTAACTATTTAACTGGATTGAAGTGTTTTATACTTTTATTGCAAACTGAACGTGACAGAAATTAAAATATAGGAAGTAGTTGTATATGAAACTAGAAACATACTGTCACAAAAACAAACTGAATTTGCATGTATGCTTAAAAAAGATGGTTGATTCAAAGTTATTGCTGAACTATAAACTTAACCAACAGGACATCCAGTTCTTAACAGAAACATAAATAGTCACTTCTCGCGACCTTGACACAAAAGAAACTAGAAATGCTACTTAACCAATATATAACACAGACAACTACGACTCTCACGTCATTATCCCCTCCATTCACTTTAAATAAGAAAAGGAAACAAAAGAAGCAAAAAAAAAGAAAAATATGCAAAGCACCAGTGACATATCACCTACTCCTAAATTTCCTCATTTTGAGTGGTCACGTCTTGGTGCAAATCACCAGTAATCTCAGCCTCCTTCACAGCTGATGCAACAAGCTCAGCCTCGAAAGATGACATAGAAGGCAACCTCTCGTAAACCCTGGACCCCATGGAAACAAGCTTTTTCTGGCCTGATTTAACAGTGCTACTGATCTTCTCATAATTCCACCTCTGTTGCACATACACCGCCACCATAAAGAGAATAGAGACCAGAGGGATCATCACATCACCAAATTTGGAGAAAAAATCAGAGCTCGTGTTCACAAACTCGTACTCTTCACCAAAATAAGGGTTTATGACTGGGGCTCGGACACAATCATACAAATGTGGAAATAACCTAACAAAGGTTATCCCTACATAATATGCCTTCGTCAGAGGTTTGCATTGTATCTTCCATAAATAATTACCAACTATTTGAGGAAGTAGGAAGAAATCTTGTACTAGGCCAATATACTCCTCCAACTGTATCCCCAGATCATGCAACTTGTGACTCTTCCCATAGGAGTCTACATATGCCTCCTGCTGGCCTGGCCTCCTAGAAACATTGACAAGGTGCACCAAAAGCGCTACAAGAAATCCTGCCGAATGCACACCAAGGCTTATTAAGAACACCTTACGGTCATTCGGGACACGCCACTCTTCTAAGGGGCTACGTGTCAGCATCCTTATACGTGATTTCCAAACCTTCTGACCTAGCCTCAATGTTGTAAGGAAAGCAAACATAACCAGAATTTTGACTAGATAATCCATGGCCCAATACCACTGGTTCTTTGCGATATTGTATGATGGTGGCTCATAAGAGTTTCTATCTGAAGATATCTTTTCAAACAGCGCCTCAGCACCAGTGATTAGAGGTATACTATAACCTAAAGCTTGAACAGCTAGCATGACAACTGATATATAGGGGATTACTGTTGATTTGCCTCTTATGTAATATAACTGGCTGCCAATACATGCAATAGCTAGGCTTAGGGTTAGAATGCGCAAAAGACCCTCTACATTTCTTCTAGAAAGAATGTCTTCAATCTGTTCACGGTATAAAATTGGTAGTGTTTGGAGGTCGGTGGTATCAAAATGTAGTGGGTCATCTTCATTCCTTACACTGGCGATAGAAATTTTTGCTGTGGGGTTTATAAGCCACCGAGCAGTGGTAGGTGGGTATTCAATTTTAACCTCAATTAAACAGTCCAGACCTGCCTCGAGATCTGCACTATTAGAGAGAACTCGCCATGCAGCACGCACATCTCGGCAACCAATAAGGTACATCCGACCATCAACTGGGTTGTACAATCCCTCCAAATGCAGTGTCGAGATGTTGTGGTACAGCTCGCCCGTTAGGGTTAGCTCAGCTGAGACATTCATCAACATTTGTCGTTCAGTGGTCGACTCCCTTCCAGACCCCGCTATGTTGGGCTTGTTACCAACGGACAGGAACCCGTTTTCGGTTCTTTCTGCCCAGTAGCGGCCAAACAGAGACCCGAGAGAGAGAATCTCTAGATTGATAAATGGCCATTTGGTTCTCTTAGTTGTCTTACTCGGTGGTGAATTGGGTATGGCTGGCACATGAAAAGAAAGATCATCTGCTAGGTTGGAGAAGCTAGCTAGCTCATCATTGTCATCTTTTTTTCTAGGGTAGCTCAGGAGTGACTTCGCTATGACATCACCAAAGGCAAATGGCTCTTCTAACAGTGCATCAGCCTGTTTGATCTTTGTGTACTGGTATGAGGTCACAGGAGAGGCCATGAACATGGTCCACGACTCAGATAGGTGGTCCTGCCTCTCAAATGAGAGGGGGTAGTGTGATTCTTCCTTCTCTTTGTTAAGACTCGTTACCTGTCCAAATATAACATTCCTTCGGTTGATTGAAAAGGTGGTTGGTATGTACAAACAAATGCGAGACCTGCAGCTGTCACTGGAACCAAGGCACCCAACCATGCACAGCTGTCCTGTGGAAGCTTTCCACACCCCTTCAGTTGAAAGTGTGGCTCCACTGATACCAGTACGATGAACAGCAGTGTACTGAGTTACACCTGGCAGTACAGCACGAAAAACTGCTGACACTCTTGCAGAGCTATAGCTGCTCCCTGTTACTGCTGGATCCCGCGGTTCGCATCGCACATCCTGCATTGTAATAGCAACACCAGAAAACCCTCTATCTGTCTCACCAGTTGATCTATCTGTCAGAAAAGGACCCAGTTTTCTACAATATGCATCATTCGAAGTACAATTCCAATTTGGAACAACAAATAGCAGCTGCTCTGACACAAAACGGTCAAGAAAGCCACAAAAAGAGCTACCATTGTACAATTCAAGTTGGGACTTGATGACATCATCCTGGTATGGATACGGGTCACAAGCTGTCAAGACCTGGTCTTCCGACCCGAACTGGTAGTTTGAGTATGCACCAAGTTGAGAAGTAAGTTTGACTGGGTCAAAATACCTGGTCCCAGATGAAGGGTTTAGGCTCCTCACTTCACCATGTACTGCCCGGCTTGTCAGGGTGAAGGATTTGGGATACCGAAGAGTGAGAGCTAAGTTATCATCTTGGTCCAGTAAAGAATGTGCAGCCCTTGTATCAGTTTGTTTCAGCCATTTTTGCCAAGGATTTTTTGGATCAGATTCACGGATTGGTAGCGAGGCTTCACCCACCAGGCAAAGAATCATCTCGCTATCTGACTCGGTGTAGACCCCTTCAAAAACTATAGTCAGGTCAGAACTGCCTGGCCAGAACTCAAATTCTGGTGACAGGTACCGACCCATTTCTGGAGCAGTTCCATTTCGGGAAATACCAATGCCAAGGGCACCAGTTACATTGAGTGCATTTTTTAAAATGCGGGTCAGGTCAATATCTGTGAGCAAGAAAGTAGCTAATGCTAAGGGATTGGGTAGCGCAGAGGTGTTTGACTTGGTATCAGATGAGTCAAATGGTAGTAGGGGTGCATGACCAGGGTCCTGCAACCAATCTCCTTTCACAAATGAGAGCTGGTGCTTAAGCGCATTGATACGGTTTTGGTCATATTGGAAATTAATTCCAGACGAGAGAACTGAGTCACATACTCTCTGGACCTTAGCAAAACGGGTGTATTCATGGGGCATGGTGTGTTCTTCTGGCATTGAACCAGACATATGTTCACGTCGCGGCATTGTCGGATCCATGGATGGATCGGTCTGGGTCATGGGTAGAGACGAACTGATCATAAGGGATGAGAAAAGCACAAATGTGCTCAGGTGCAATGAGGCCCAGGAAGGAGGCTTCATTGTAGCAAAACAGCAAACAGATGATATGCAGGGATAGACACTACACCGATTGAAGTACTTGAGCTGCGAAAGAGTTTATCTTTGTGGAAAAGTTGATGGGATTACAATCCTGAAACTATTACTTGGATGCATCCATAGAAATGTATGCAAAATACGAGAATTTTGAGGAGATAGAGAGTAGTTTTAAAAGTATGTGCAAATGCAAAGAGGTCTCAGTTGTAGGTGTAGCTACTATAACAATGCAGATCCCAACGATGAGGAAGCAAAGAAGAGATAGATACATACTACAGAGAGACTGATCGAAATACTTTTGACTTTTAAATAAAAATTATTATCCCTGGTGCATGGATGCTTCTCTTTTGTCTTCATAATCGCATTTATAAAAATTTGGATCATTGACTTTGCATCATCCATCGGAAATATCTGACAGGGAAGAATAATCTGAGAACAAGGCATGATACCTTAAACTGGAAGCGCCATCCTTTGCTCGTCAAAATTTCGGTTGTGCCACAGAAGAGGATTGACCGTTGGAGTCGGGAGCAAAGTACAGTGGCAATTTCGATATTAGGAGGGGAAATTAGAGCTTAGTTGCTAACTAGCGCAGCGGGATTAGAGAAGCGGGATTGACGATGGTGGCGCCGGGCATCGCGCCGCTGCTGTCTATGGCCAATAGGTCGGTGGGAGGTAGCACGTGAGCGCACGTTATTGGATGTTCTTTGTTACATTTAGACCTAATGGAACGCAAGATTTTCATAAAATGTCTAATTTTGAGCCGGACTTTATTGGTGGTCTAGAATCTCTTAGAAATTTTACAAATGACCGAAGACATTTTTAACTATAGCCTTTAAGAATTATCTTCATTATTTTAATATTTTACGTATGTTTTCTTCTTGTTTGGGTCCACTTCATGGCAAAAAATAGAAGTTTTATTATTAGTCACGTCTCTAAGATTATGAATTGGTTTTGAAATTTTAAGAGAAATTTCAATTCAAATTAATCTAGAGGTGTTATTGTTGATAACGCCATATTTTCTATACACTCAAAAAACAAACAAGTAAAACACTAAGAAAAAGTTTCAGAAAATTTCAAATCCAACGTTAGGAAATTTTGTCCTGACATGACTTGGCGTTATGACGCCAAGAATTCTACAATGTCTAGCGTTATAACGCTAGATTCCGAAGACCTAATTTTTGGCAGAATTCAACACCTATAAAATAGGACCTTCTTCTACCTCTCACCAATCTGAAACCAAGCTTTCTAAAACCTTTACAACCATCATTGTTCTTGCTCTTTCTAACTTATCAAATCTTGCTTAAAATCCCAATCTTTATTTAGGTAAATTAATCTAGAGAGTGTTGAGAGTTTGTCTGTGCATTCAATTACATTGTTCCATTATCTTTTTCTCTTGTTTCCTTTGTGAGAATTTGTGAGAATTTGGGTTCAATTATCCTACCGGCGTGTGTAAAGGAAATTTGATTCCACTTTGTATTGTTGCGTTATTTAGTGGAGCGGACCGGGATTATTGTCGTAAGAAGAGGAGGCACCGGATACTCGGAGACGTAGGCGAGGCCCAACATCAGGGCAAACTCCATCAACATTCATGAGCCACTCTCTTACCCTTATTCTCTTTTTTTTTCAATTATAGTTAATTGCATTTGTGTGTTGGTAAATTGCTTGAATTGCTCAATTTGTGAATTGCTTGCTTGAATTGGTAGAATCAATTAGTATTGGTCAATTGGTCATATTGCTCTAGAATTACAATTGAATTGTTAATTAATTGGTAATTCAAATGAATTTAGTTAAACACCTAGACGCCTAGGTGTATCAGGAACCTGCAAGTCTCTATGTTGGAACCTGCAAATTTTAATATTGAAACCTGCAAGTCTCTATATTAGAACCTACAAATTTCAATATTAGAACTTACAAGTCTCTATATTAAAATTTGCAAGTCTTTATATTAGATACTTCAACTTTTTATATCATAACAACCAAATCTCTATATTGAAACCTGCACGTATCAATATTGGAACCTATAAGTCTCTATATTAGAACAAACAAGTCCGAATAATATAACTTTCAAGTCACTATATTAAAACCTACAAATCTTCACATGAAATCAAAATTGTAGCAAAATTATAATATAAAGACTTGAATAGCAACGAAGTCTGTTAGCATCAATTATCGAGAGAAAAGAATTAGCATAAAAAATTGTTCCGTGATAGAGGATGGGAAACAATTAAGAAGACTATTAGTAAGTCCCGATAGATAATTATACTTTAGGCTCTAGTTTTTTTCTCTCTTTTATTTAATGCACTAAAGTTACATGAAAAGTTGAACCAACAAAAAGCCTTCTTTTCTTAAAGAGAAATCATGGTTTTTATAAGAAAAAAATGTTCATTTAACCTGGTTTACACCAATTTGATAACAAAGGTAGTGCTTCCCAAACGAGTTTGTTTGGGCTTTGTCGATCTCCACCTGTTCGGACCACGAATTTTTACGGGTCACGAGTTGAAACGGGTCACACGATCCGAATTAAGACGGGTCAAAATCAAAATATTCTGACCCTTTTCGTCTTTGGCCTGCCAAGGTCGAACCCCGAGTTGGCACGGGTCTCAGTTCGATCCGATCCGGTTCGTATCATTCAGTCCTAAAATTAAAAAAAAAATCCAAAAAATTCTGAAAATTTTCCAAAAAGTCAGAAAAATCCATAATAAATTTACCATATTTTTTAAACAATAATTTTCAAATAATCTGGTATTATTTATAATTGTTTAAAAATCAAATAATATTAAGATAACTCCGAAAAATGCAAAAATGAATAATTTATAAAACTTGCAAAATAATTCAAAAAACAAATTATTTTTTTTCAAAGTTACCCTCCTTCTGTGCTTCGGACTTGGAATCGGCTATAGGCGGAGTTCTAACTTTTTTCTTGTTAGTAATCTTGAAAAAACATGAATAATAAAATAACCAAATGAAAACATTTAGAAATACATACCAAGATATTATTTGTTATTGGATTCATCTTGGGATTTCTCATTGCTTGCTATGTGACAACCATCATGTCTTTAATTTCATTACTCTTGTATTGTACTTCTTTTTGTAAACGTAAACTTTTGTGCATAACTTACACATTACACTCATAAGATTACGGTTGGCATCTTTCGTTCGTTTGTAATAGCGCTAACAAGATGCTATGTAAACGGATGGTCTTTGTATAATAACATCACGAGATGCCATTTGATATCACTTTATAGTTTGTACAAAAAAATGTAACGCAAAAATTTAAATAAGAAAAGACTATTACAATAAAAAATGTAATTAAGAAATAAAACTATTTAAATTGAAAGTAATTCTGATTTGAAATTTTGAACTAATTAAATTAAATTCTAAGCTTTGATAATTTTTAATAATAAACTAGAACGAATTTATTGTATTTTTACAATACTAACACAAATTTATATTTTTTGGAATAATAATATTAAAACTTTGAGAATTTATGATTAAATGAAAACTTAATTTTATGAGAGTTTGGGACGAAGAGAGATTGAATATGGGATGTGTTTGAGATGAGAATGTGATGGTATTTATAGAGATTTTTTAAAGAATTTTTTTAATCTTTTTTGGAATTTTTCTGATTTTTTTTGGAAAATTTTGGAAGAAGCAACTCTTTTTGAAAAGCAGGGTTTGGGGGGGGGGGGTTAGGGTTCGAGTCCGAGTCCGAGTTTGGTGGGTTTGGTCCATGCCTAGGTTCGGAGCGGTTCAGGTTTTCACGGGTTTGGTCCGTGTTTTTCACGGGTCGATCCGAAATAGAATGGAACAGGTCTAATGCAGGTCACAAGTTAGGGCAGTCTGGATTATATCGGTTGAATTCAAAAAAACTGAACCCATTCCGTACTAGATCCGTGATTTCTCACGATCCGGATTGGGGCGGATTTGACCTCCGGTACGGACCGAGTCGAGATGCGAGCACATATTTTTACGGGCTGGGTTGACCCGCCCGGATATTTGGCAAACACTAAGCAGAGGTAGTTCGGTTTTCAATCAGACTATCCGATCTGGTTCGATTTTAAACAGTGGAAAATACTAATTTTAATTAGGAGGTAGAAAAAATATTATTGGAAGTGAGCAGTAAAACTAAGAATGTACTATTATATTTTGATATTATCATAATTTTAAGGATCTTGCAAGTCCTAAATTGGAATCTTCATTAGAATTTAAGATCAACATTTAATTTTTTTATAAATTTTTTTTCGAAATTATTTTTTTTGTAACGTTGAAATTATGAAAAGAAGAATAACCAGATCTATTGTCTTGATGATCACTGATTTCAAACTTCAAATAAATATCCAAATTAAATTTGACTTGCCCCAATAGATCGAGATACGTCTCTAAGTAGTGATATATTGCTCAAGCAAATCTTTTTTTAACAGTTGCAGGTTTATAATGTTGGTGCAATTTAAGTCGAATTTATTTATTTTCTTAAAATCTTAAATAGTTGCTACAATTAAGATTGACTTTAGAGAATTATAAACTTTAATGAAAGCGGCTTACTTTTCATCACGTGTTGATCTTGACTGTCTCTCAAGCATTATCACCAAATGGGCTTTTGCACGTTTAACTTGCTACTACCAATGCACAACAGAGCCAAAACATTTATTGAAAAAAATCCTAAAAATAGTAAAAATTACATGTAAACCCACATCAACATTAAAGCCACATCAACAACAAATCAAACAAATCAAAACATGAATACATAATATATTTGCATTAAAATTAATTGTTTCATAACCGTAACATTCACTATTTACCTGTAACATCAAGCAATCATACAAATATTCAGGATTACAAACAAAAATCTCATGTAAACTCTATTCAAACAAAACAAAAAAGAGATGTAATCCTTTACAAACAAAACAAAAAACCTCCTGAATCTCGAGAAGTCTAAGAACTTCTGTCCCACTTGGCAGGCTTCCCCAATTTGAACACATCTTCATCGTTGTTATAGTCATCATCCAACAAGTCCAACGCATTCCAATCTATTCCATCTAAAGCTAACATTTATAGTGATAAATAAATTGTATTAGTTATGAACATATTAGTGATAAAGAAAGTTCTTAGTAGTAGTTAGTGATGAATAAATTATATTTATTACTGTCAGATGGAGGAGAGTCATTGGAGAGTCCCACAATTCATGCCCAGTCGAGGTCCTTGATCACATACTCTAACTGGAGGTGAATGGTATAGTATTTGTGGATACGACTTAGAAGGATGTGGACTACCTGTCTCGATTTCTCTAGAGACATATATTTCAAAGAAATATTAAATCAGTGAATATGTCCTAAATACTAAACCCTAATTTATAAATGTATTCTAAATCCTAAACCCTAAAACTCAAACCAACTCATCATTGAATATACCCTAAACCCTAACACAAAAAACCTAAATTTAACTGAATTTTGGACTAATAACTCACTAGTACAATCATTTCAAATTTGATTAGTGAACTAATTTTGGACTAATTGCAAAGCAATTATTTTCAATTTTGGACTAATAACTACTAATGAACTAAGAGAAAGTTGCGCTAAAAATATTTTGAACTATTGAACATTGAAATTATTTTGAACTAATAACTAATAATGACCTAAGATAAAGCTTAAGAGAAATGGAAGATGAAATTACCATTTCAAAGAATGAAAGAGAGTTCTCGTCTTCTAAGCAGAATAACATATGGAGGAAGATGGAGATGAGGCGTATTTTAGAAGCTGAAGACTTAGAGGGAAATAAAAAAGGCACTAAAAAGGCTAAAAGACACCATAAGTCTAAAAGACACTACTATATCACACTATTTAATTACTATCATGTAACTTTACTTATCGGGAGGATTTACTAATTTATATAAGCATGATTTTATATACTTCATATAAACATCACGTAAGAAACAATTAAAAAGAAACGTAACGATCCATTTGCGTTTATGTTGCATTTAACTAGACATAACAAAATTCATTTTCGTCTTAAGTTTCGTTTAACAGACACAACAAAAATTCCTTGCATTTAACGTTGCATCACGGCACAACGAAACGTTAAAAGTGCAAAAGGTGTTTCGTTGACAGCTCTACTAGCAGCTCATTAGTCCTTCCAAGAAAACACGGATGTTTTTTTCTTTTCCTCCAACTTACGAATAAAAACCGATATATTTGTCTTTAATGAAGAAAACAAAATAGAACATAAATGCGACACATACACACCTAATGAATCTGTAATCTTTAAAGACCCAACTCTTAAATAAGTGCAACACCCGCCTCTCAAGCAGTACCAGCAAGAACTTTGTAGTTTCAAACTTTATACAGAAAGGATAATGTTCCGTAGATACCAATATTGATACTGACTATCGATATCGATGTTATTATGTACATTTAGTTGAGTTACTGTGCATATTATTTGAGTCATTATGCATGTTATTTCATGTTATTTTGTACTGAAAAAATTATTATGCATGTTAACAAAATAATGCTCATAAAAACTCAAATAGCATAAATAACTATATCAGTACAAAAAAATAGCATGCATAATTATTTCAATACAAAAAAATCACATGCATAATAACTCAAATAATGTGCATAATAACTCAATTAAATGTGCATAATAACATCGATATCGACAATCGATATCAATATTAGTATCTACGTATCAGCACCCATACAGAAATACATGCTCGTGCCGTTCAATTTCAATAATTTCGCTCCTATCCTATTGGGCTTAGTTTTTTTCCCTTGTTTTGAGATACATCTTCAAGCAAATTTGTCCCATTTTTTGGAGCCGATGTCCTACGTATTTTTTTTTTAGAAGAAGTGGTGTATTTGCTTCAAATCTAATTCAAATTTTGACTTAAAATTTCTCAGAGATGGATTTTGAACCTGTGACTTTTATAATATTTTTTTTAAATAAAAAAAATATTATTAGTGTTAGTCACTATTATTCGAGCGAGAAACTGTTAGTAATGTGAAAAAAAGTTAGTGTTAGACTTTAATTTTCGAACGCCTGTTGCCCAGTGCGGATAACTAACCGAGGAACAAGATAATGCATTATCAATTATCATATCCCCAATAAAGAAAAGTTAAGCACCAAATCAATTAATAAAGTTTTTATTGATACAATGATACTTGTATCTAGGTACTGTGCAGTTCGACACAACAAACATGCAAGAAACACACAAATCTACACGTACGGCACCAACTCACTTTAATTTATTTTTAAATTATCCCCTTCGTTTCTAATTTCCGCAAGCACCAGCCTATGAACAAATACGTACATAGCAGCATATGTATCAATTTATGTAACCTCAGGGCAAAATATACCTACTCAAAGCTAAAAAAAACTAACTAAAAGCATGCAAGGAAATGTTTCCGGTCTCCACACCATGTCCCTCATTTTCCACACAGTTACTGTTAATAATCAGTGATCAGTTAAAGATCTTAATTATTCGGCGTACCCAAAACCAAATTAATTAACCAAACCTTTCTCATATATCTGCATTGTCTGTTTGTACTACTCAAAGATGTGATTCAGAGACGTAAGCGAGAGCTGATCGAACAAAAGCAACAACGAGAGCCCTTGTATATAAGACTAATTAAAACTTTAGTGCTTCCTCTCCGCCACCTGCACCACTCGTGTCCTGTACCGGTGCAACATCATCCTCTTCATCTTCATCCCTCTCTTCCCCTTCCTCCTCTATGCTCTCTGATTGATCCGCGCCACTCCTCACCTCTGCCTCTGGGGACCCCGTGCGGTTTTTATATCCAGCTGCAGAAATCGCATTTACACCAGGTCTGAGGTGGTGCTGGTGCACAGCTGGCACTGCCATAACAGTTGCCTGTGATGCATAGAATTCTTGAGGCCTCACAGGAGTTGCCGTGCAGTAGTGCGGACCCGGACCTGGATGGGCCCCATAAATTGCAGGAGTACCAGCTGATGTGGCATACTCAGGTGGGACCCATATGCCACCCAAGACTACTAGTTGCGGTGCGGGGCCAGCTGGCGGTTGCGCGGCCGGAATTGGCCGACGTGTGTGGAGTCTGTATTTCTGGTCAAGAAAGATTTATAGTTGTTAAGAAACTTCTAATTCTACCAGTAATATAGTTTGTTGTAAGAACTGTGATTTCACTCTTGGTGTGTCAGTGTGCAGAAGGAGAGAGAATTGAGAAAAGACAAGAAGAGAGAGAGGACCTGAAGATGGCTTTTCACCTCATCATTGGTCAATCCATCTACTTTCATTAGTTCCCTTATCTGCTTTGGTGTGGCAACTGCATGCATGCAATGATTTCAAACCATTACAAAATTTCATGCTAAACAATAATTTCTCAGATCACATAATAATATGAAATATGAGATTTCTATTTTATGGATATGGCATGATCAACTTAAAATGGAAAACATGTGCTTGGTATTAAATTATTATATGTAAAATGAATTGCAGAAAGTAGTATACCTTGAGCACCACCAAGAATCTGAAGGGCATTAACGAACCGCCGGTGCAAATCCGGTGACCAGCACCTCCGTGCTTTTCTATGTGCCTGTGGAGCTGATGCAGATCCATCCGCAGCTTTCTTTGCATGTTGATCACCATTATTCTCATTTCTCAAACTCAAACTCCCATTGCACTCCTTTTGATCTATTGGTTTCTTCTCCTCGCTATCTTTCTCTGTCGGTACCAGTGCCAATTCAGGCAAATCCCTAGAATTTGAATCAGTTGTCATGTTCTTCTCCTTAGAAAATGGCAAGAATGCACCGCCACCATTTCTGTGATTCGTATCAAAAGGAACCTTAGGGCTAATTTGAAATGAGTTGTTATCATTTTCTTTTGCATGATTAATTTGTGCCTGTGGCTTTGCCTCATGCGATGAAGGGTTCCACAGCTGAGCTGAGACCATCCAGCTTGATTTCTCTGATTGTGGATTGTTGCTTTCTTTCTTATTTTCTTCGATATCAATCTGCTTGATCGGTATGAATTCTTCAAGTACAGGTTTTGTTCCCTGGCTTGATCGGTATGTCTCGAGCTGCTGCCTGTATGCATCCACAGCTATTTTTGAAGACAGTAATGCTTAATTAGATTATTCATTGTTGCACCAATTTTGTTGTAAGCATATGAAAAATATATCACCTTATTTTGCCTATGGCAATATAATATTGTTGATAAAGCATAAAATCATGTAACAGAATGTCGTAAGAAAAAATTGAAAAAAAAAAATATAAAAGAATGAATACTGAATAAAGAATAAGACAATAAGTTACCATTGTTGAGGAGTTGCATGCAAAGTGGCAACTCACGCTTGAATGCTTCGATCTTGAGTCTCTCTTCTTCAAGCCTTGCAAGGAATTCTTGTAGTTTTTGTGTTTGCTCCAGTTGGTCATTGTTTTCCTTTTGAATTTTAGAGAAACAATTGGTGGGCTTGTAGTCTAAACTTAGATCAGATGGTGAAGCCATGTCTATCTTAAAGCCAATAAATGTTAGCTGCAAGCTTAGTTTTGCCTTGAGTAAACGAACAGAAACAGGAGGATCAATGGGGATCAGGTGCTTTTTAGGGGGAGACTGAGAGGGGGTGGAGGAGAATAAAGTCAAAAGCAAGGGGTGATAAAGTAAGAGGCATGGTAACTTCTTGTTAGGATCAAAGGCAAAAGCTTACTAAGGGTTGTTTCAGGAGCATAGAAGAGAATCAAAGGTTGCCAGACACAAGATGTCAGTGGTTATCTTCTGCAATTTTTGTATTATTGTGCGACTTCCAACACGTACTGTTGCAACTGATTTAATGTTATCTCAATTTTCATGTAATATATTGCTAAGTAGAAAATCAGGATTCTTGGACTACATTATTTTTTTTTGTTTGTTTTTATATCAATTTTCAAAGAAGACTTCAAATCACCTTAAATTTTACCCAATAATTCTCTGATCAAACATTAATCAAGATTGTTCTTTTTCATTTTTGTTTGGAACAGGATACTAGCTATGTGTCGCAAAAGTTAAAAGAAATAGATATTGTCAGATACCAAAATTAATTGCAATATATATATAGTGCAGTTTTACATGTGCAAATTGTGCTACAAAATGCCAAATTTGAATTGTATAGAGATGCAATAATCTTAGTGTATTTCTCAAGATACGGACATATTCATGTGATTGGGCCCGGAATAGTTTCAGATACCTTCGGGCTCTGAAATATGTACTAATTCAAACGGCAATACCAGGGAAAAAAGATTTCTCTGGCCTCTTTAAGCAATATTATTTTCCCTTTTGTTTTTTCTGTCTTTTTGTGTTTCTCTCTCTCCCTTCTGACAAGCAGTACATGCACATAATAAAAGTATGTAACTGGCTTTATATTAGGACTTATTTGAATATTAATTTGTGCTTTATGTGCGTGGAACATTAAATCATGCACGGTAACTGTATTGTTAGAACTATGAGTTTCTATTTGCAAAACATGTCAGCAACAGAAAAATTAAATAAGATTGTATCTGAAAAATTACCCACCAAGAGTTTATGTAGTAGTGCCACCAAAATGTTATAACCAAATTGACTAATTGATTAAGAGTTCATTAACACAAACCTATTTGTATAATTATAGTGGACTATTTTGACAATTTTATGACTTCCTAGTGCTTGTTGGATACAAGGTTCTATTAGATTAGATTGTGAAATCAGGATATTGGTAGATATACCTATAGCAATATACACAAGTATCGGAACGGGTTCTATGCGCAATAAGCTAGTTGCAAGTAATAAATTCACACCAAAATAGATGCCATGCATATTGTAAAGTAATCTAGTTTGCAAATCTTCAAAGCCCATGATTCCAAAATTGGTGATCAAAGAAGAAAAATGAGAAAGGCGCCATTAAAGCATATACCACCCAAATTCAAAACAAGAAATGAAAGGATTCTCTCCCCACATAGAGAGCTAGCTAACCCAATTTTTCAAAGGAAAAAGAGCCGCTTTTTCAATTTTACTTTGAAAAGGAGAATACAAGCATTTACAAATCTTCACACTGAAGCACAAACACCTGACACTGAATATTTGCATTCATACTGGTACGTGGTGAAAAGTGTTTCTTTATGTTAGGTAGCATGCAAGCCATATTTTCTTAAAAAAAAAGAAATCAAAGGAAGGATACAAACACTGGATAGATCTTTTCATGCAGGATGGATAGCCCTCTCAAGGACTAAATTAACCAAATTTATCTCCTTAAAGGAGGAAACATAACAAATTCTCAGGCTATATATCATATCTTATATCTACATCACCAGCTTTTTTTTTTTTTTTTTTTTGCATCCGCATCGAGATTAATCAATTTGACCAAAATGATTTTGTTTGGAGCGAAGTTTATTTAATACGGCCATGGATCACCCATTGCTTTGGTTCATTTGGTTAGATACTCCATAAAGAGGTTTAAGCATCTGAGAATTCTAGTTATGCCAGATCATCAATAATCTCAACCATTCAATTTATTTTTCTCTCCTCATTTTGTTTCCAATGGATTAAAATGATTATCTCTTCTTATTTAAATTAAAATAATATTGAATTAAACTTGACAAGTAAAATATAATATGTTATTTGATTAATAGCTAACCTAGCTAAGTGCAAGCAAGGAATGTGTGAGTTGTGTCGTTGTGATGATTTACATTTTACAGTAACCCAGCAAAAACAAACTTTGGTGCCTTTTTTAAGGAGCAGCTGGGAATCTCTCTCCCTTGCTGCTCCTATTTCTATTCCCATCTTTTTAGGAAGTGGCCGGGAAGCTAAGAAGATTCTCCAACCCACACACACACAGAGAGTGGAATCCTTCTTCTACAATTATCACTGAATTGAACAATACTTTACACTATTTCAGCATCTAAAGCACAACGGGTAAAGAAAACTATAAAAAATAAAAAGGAACTTGTGAAGGGATGCTGCTATCACTATCAGTTATTGCAGTTATTGCAGAGAAGAGCAGCTAGCGCATCAAATTCGCCGTGCAATGATGAGCGTCGGTCGCTTTCTCCAAATCAGTCTTCGGGTACAAGACTCCAACCCCTCTCTTTTTTCCCTCTCTCCCTCTCTTCCTCTCTCCCTCTCTCTCGAAGATTCTCTGAAATCGTCCCGTTGAATATCCCTTTTGTCTGGTGCGGCCTGCGAATATTCTCTTTTGGGCCTCTTTCTCACCTTAATTTAATTCCTTTGTTGGGCCTTCAAGCAGCTCTCTTCTTTTTTACTTTTTTTTCCACACCGTTTCCGATGTATAGCTACTCTCTGACAGGTAGGTCCTCACTCAGTGTAAATAGTAGGCTTTTTGAATCAAAAATGTTGCTTCTCAGACAAATTCAACGACAACGATATTTCAAGCACACTAAGAGTAAGGGGTACGTTTGATCAACTCTCAGTCCATCAGAGCCTGCTGCTGCAGGCACAAATACATAAAGAAAGATATATGCTGACGATTTCTTTAGAGATCAAACCTAGCATTTATTTATAACTATTTTATCCAAGTAGCGGACAAATATTTTCAAATATAAATTAATTATAATTATTGATTTTCATCAATTATTCTGCAAGTTAATTGATTTTGTCATTAATAATAATGCGATGAAAATAATTTTGTCTATCGCAGAATTTTTCTCATATTACAGACCCTCAATTTAACGAATCTTTCATCCATCCGATAAAATAGTAAAAAAATAAAATAAAATTTTGATTGTGTTTGGATCATGCAAGGTTTAGTACAAAAATAGTGTTATTATAGTTAGTGACAAAATAATGCTCACTTTTTGCTACTTCAAATAGTATGAAAATAGTGCTAATTTTTCGCTATTCGGATTGTAATTTGGAATAGTGAAAAAATAATTAGTAAAGCAATGAATTATTACTATTTTAACTGATAATAATATAATAAAATAGTGATGTGGTAATAGTAATAATGACATAATAAAATATTATAATATAATATAGTACACAAACAATAATAAAGTAAACAATAAATAAAGTAATAATAATAATAATAATAATAATAAATATGATGATATTATATCAAAACTATAATAATTATTATCATTATAAAATAATAATAATAAAATAATATTGATTATAATATTTACTATATTATAATAATTATTATATTATTATTCTGTTGTCAAAATAATAATAGTAATAATAATGTAATAGCAATGTGATGATGATTACAAAGTAATAAAATAATGTTTTTGCTAATCTTAACATATTTTATTTTAATATCATATCATTTTATTGGGTTAGCAAAATAGAACTAACAAAATATTATCCTCATTTTGCTATTTTTTGTTTGGATCACATTTTGGTTGGAATAGCAACACTAACCCATAGATAGTGCTATTCAGGATATTGTAACACAATTAAGTGATTTTAGTATGAATAGAGGTGACAAGTCAAGCTGGTTCGGTCGATCGAGTCAAGTAAGGTTGAATTAATTTGACTATCGATGATAATTAGGTTGCATGTTTGGTTGGATTGTGTGCCGGGTCATCAGGTATCGGCAACTTTTGGGTCATAGGCCGGATCGAGAGAGATCGGGTCATATTTCGAGTCGAGCATTATCTGTTGGTGCAATTCAAGAAATACGGTTCAAGCCACAATACCGAAATCTTAATCTAAGCAATTACAATTCAATTATAACATTCGTGCAATTATTTAAGACATATATAAAAGGAGCGAATGCAATACTTATTTTCCATCTCTACGGTCTTCCTTGTACTTGTTACTTGATCAGGGTGTCGTTGGGATGGTTTGAGCAGCACCGTGGTAAGCTAGTAGAACATTCCAATCAATTTTCAGTGCCAAACTTCTCTTCGAGGTAACGAATGTGCCAAGAAGTAACTTTCTTTAATGGAGGAGAAAGTGGAGGCTAATTCACAGCATATGTGCTCTAGAATATGTTACCGGTAATGCTTGGAGACCCAACCCTTTTATACTAGTGAAATTATCATATTCTCTAGAATATTTGATAATATATTATTTTCAATTATTTTTCAAATTATCATATTTACTGATGTAAACACGTTACTCAAATTTGGTATTATTTGGAATACAAGCTATAAATATATCGGCAAAATAAGGCAAAGTTTTCTGCCTCTGTGCATGTCTCTTGCGATTGCAATTGACTTGGAACCAAACTTGGCAGGAAATCTGCGCAAGTCATTTGCGGTCACAAAGATGGGCTATTGCTTCTGTAATTGAACTGCTGGATTTTCAACAGATTCTTTCCAAATTCTCTACAGATTTATTGCGATCGCAAATCAGTCAATTCGCAATAAATGCCTATCAAATCACGGACACAACAATCGTATTTTTTTCAAAACTTTTTATAGAGGACTTGAGTAAAAGTTCGCTATTAAAAGTGACCTTTTATAAGGAACTTTTACTCATGTCCGCTATTAAAAGTGACCTTTTATAGGGGACTTTTACTCAAGTTCGCTATTAAAAGTGACCTTTTATAGGGGACTTTTACTCAAGTCCTCTATAAAAGATTTTGAAAAAAAATACGGTTGTTGCGTCCGTGATTTGATAGGCATTTATTGCGAATTGACTGATTTGATATGCATTTTTTACAGAAATATCCATTCGTAATATATAATTAAAAGAAAATTTTATTATTTGCAAATATGTCATTTATTTTTGTAATTTATTTTTTTCTAGTATATTAACTGTAATATGTCTTTTGAAAGCACATATTTTTTTGCAAATGTATTTTTCTGTAATAATTAAACAAGTTGTGAAAAAAATTACAGTAATTCTTGAAAGATGAAAATAAAATGAGAAAAGATTTTTATGGAAGAAGATCGTAAGAGAGAAGATTTATGTGGGAGAAGGAAGAATGAGATAAGATTTCTGTGAAGGAAGAATGATTGAGAGTTGGTGTTTATATATATAGAGAATAAAAATTTTGGAAGAAAAAAGAGTGTCTTGATCGGTGGCAACACTGAATTTTTTGGAGCGTTGGATTGACAAACATTGACGGATGGAGAGAGCTGAATGGTGATCCGTGAGTGCAGACATTTTATAGCGGACCATAGGAGCCGTCCGCTATAAAAGCCTTTAATAGCGGACCCCTATGCTGTCTCCTATTAAAGATCACATTTTATAGCGGTCTTGACTGGGCCCGCTATAAAAGACCTTTAATAGCAAATCATGGTTCACATTCTTTATTAAAGCTTGCCTTTTTATAGCTGCACCATTCTCAAATCTTCTATAAAAACTTTTAAGAGCAGAATTCTTTCTGACCCACTATAAAATGAAGTCTATTAAGTGTTGTTTTTGTGGTAGTGATAGATAATAATATATGCGGCGGATATGCGGACGCATAGTAAGATATGCATGTGCTTAAATAAAAAATGAAAATATCTGATCTCCTAACTCTGAGATCATAGTTCCATGATTTACTTACATTTTTTTTTTTCTTTTTTGCTCCTCTCCGCATAAGTTATATTTTATATTCTTTATTATTTTGATGAATTAAAAATTTCACCGCATGATCCACATATATGAATCTGTATATAAATTTTCATGCATGTTCAAATCCACATTTACACATTATTTCTATAATATTAGCGGCAATATTTTCAGTGGATAATTCTGAGAACAAAAAAGAAAGAGAAAGAGAATGGCCGAGGCCGTGCGTGGAATCAAAGGAATAATAAGTTTACCAATTAATGGGATTTGTGAAAGATAAGGAGGAAACTCTAATGGAGTTTTTCCAAATTTTATCAATGCACAAAATACCATCCAAGTGGAAATCTATCCAAGATTCTGTAATCATACCATATAGACATCTTTTTATATATCCAATGGTTGGTACGATATTATAGGACCGCATGTTTGTGCATATACTTTGCTGAAAGTTGATCAAAATTTGAGTTGTTTTATGTATGTTATTTTATAGCAAAGACTTACATATCGCATCGGAGTATTCACTGTATCTAATTTTATCGATCACATACAATCTATCTTATAATAATATATAATAATTTTACTTTTTTAATTTCCAAGATTCAATTCCACGGATCAACACTAGCAGAAGTACCTAGGTGTATTCAGTTAGTGGAGCACCCAAATTTTTTCCTAATTTTATTATTGGAGCATATATTATGAATTTAAACATGTTAGATGATTAATACTGCATACATTATTACATAATTAGGATTCAAGTTCGAGTGAAGTTATGATATTTTACAAAGTATCACTCATATCGTACTTCACTTTCATATTTTCAATTTTAAAGTCTCGCTTCTGCTTCGTCGACTCCCTCTTTCACTCTTGTTTCATCTAACCGATCGATCCAAACCATTGAATATGATCTCCATATTAAAAAAAATTTAGAGAAAAAAATTAACTTTTTTTACAATTCTTTTACTATTTTTATAAAAATGAAAAATCATTCATATTGAATGGTCTACAAATTGTACATTAATTAATTTCCATTTTTTCAAAAAAATCTAAAATATAATATTTCGTGTCTATGAATATTTTATGTGATAACATGGATGATGTGATATGATTAAAGAGTTTGAATATTTAATCACCCTTTTATATATTTACTATGTTTACTTATTATTTTTAATTTGTTAAAATATCTGATGTTCTCTCTTATATATTAGAAATTGCATCGCGACGTACCGTCGCTTCTTGACTTTTTTTTAAGAAGAAACATTTTGTATTAGAAAAATAAACTGTAAAATTATACTAACTTCAATCTTTTTGTTAAATAATATTGTTTCACTGAATTAGAAATATAATAATAAACATCATACATTTTTCTTTAAGTTTTTTTAAAGAATGATGATTTATATGAAATAAGGAAGATCTGAATATTAATGACGTGAATTTAATGTTATTAATGATTTAAACTGAAATTAATGACGTGAAATTAATGATGTGTCGCGTGTTCGATAATCTGGACACACGTACAATACAAGTTGAATAGCAAAATGAAGTGTCGGAGTGTCAGAAAAATTGAACACGCCGAAACTTATAAAGCTTTATAACTAGTGTTAAAACTAAAAAGAACTAAGGCGTCACCGCTAGCATGATATAAAAACCTTGATTGCTTAGTTGATAGGTAATTAAATATTACCATATATATGTACCCTATGTGATGCTATGAATAATAAAATAAATTGAATCCATGTATCCTGTTTCTCATATTGTATGCAAACCTATAGTACAAGTTGCCAGACTCAATTAAGGATACACCTAAGTTATACTCTTAATAAGTGACAAGCAATCAAACCAAATATATATTCCAGCTATCTCATCTTTTCAACTCGTGACAATTATTATGCATAAAATGGGGTGCCATTGATGGATTAGATGCCTCCACAGAGCGAATCAATTTAGGAAGGGATCTAATACCCTAGCAAGATGAGATGTTGCTTTTAGGAGAGAGAATCATATGAGGGGACAAGAAAGTATAATGTGATTGCATTAAGCATCTTGAGGAGACCCCTAGGAATACAAATTTTTATCAACTTTATATTTACTCTACTAAAGTAGAGGATTCCTAGATTCTTATAAATCGTCGAGGTTAAGTTGTTCTTCTTCTTCTTTTGGATTCATAATCTTCAAGGTTAAGTTGCTCTAGATGAGTGTGAATTATGTGGATCTGGAAAAGGTTAACTAGTACCAATATACAAAGTTTTTACTCTGGCGTGAATACATGTAACTCATGGTGTGATGAGTCGTGAGACGCATTAACCACGTCACAAGAGATGTCCTGCATCGATTTTTTTAATATTAAAAATTTAATAAATAAATTATAAATAAAAAGAAAGATTGGTGCGAAAGTGTTGAAAATAAAAAAATCGGAATTGCGAACACCGACCATTTGAAAAAATTCAAAAGGCTGATATTTACAACACCGACCAATTGATCTTCCCGCAAAACCAAACTCACTCCCATTTCCCTGATTTGATTAATAAAAATAGTATTAGTTTAATTTATGAATTAGCATAATTTTTCGATAATTTTTCATAACAACTTCGGTTATATTCATCGGGATCGTAATTAAATTTGTTTTATCGTCGCAAGCCATCACGCTGTAGATATTCGAGTCTACTTCCATCGCGTCGAGTTCGATTTGCGATTGGAGAAACGAGCGATTCAAAATTAATTTCGACGCAAACTCATGATAAAAATCACTAATTAAGACAAAAGTTGAATATGGAACCAACTCTGAGATGCACATTCCTCCGATCACAAATCAAACTCAACGAGATAGAAGTAGACTCGAATATCTACAGTTCAATAGCTTGCGACAATAAAAGAAAACTAATTACGATCCTGACAAGTGTTGTCAAAGTTTGTAGAAAAATATACAAATCATACTTAATTTTTTTTTGTAACAACTTCGACTATGCTCGTCGGGATCATAATTAAAGTTTTTCATCATCGTAAGCCATGAAATTCTAGATATCTAAGTCTACTTTCATTGTGTCGAGTCTGATTTGCGATTGGAGGAACGTGCATCTCAAATCTGACTCAATCTTCAACTTATGTGTTAATTAGTAAAATTTTATCATGAGTTTAAAAAAAAGCATCATGTTCAATTTTGAATTGCTCGTTTCTCCTATTGCAAATTAGACTCAATGTGGTGGAAATAGACTCGAATATCTACAGCTCGATGACTTGCGACGATAAAAAAAATTATTTACGATCCCGACGAGCACAGTTGAAGTTGTTACAAAACTTAACTAAATACAACCAAACTCATGAATTAAAATACAACCCAACTCACATACAAAATTGAATTATTTTTGTAACTGACCTGAAATAATAAAAAATAACATTTATAACCAAGGATTCAAATCTTTGATAATAATGACTCTATTTTTAAATGTTCACGTTCACATGTTAACATATAGACACATGTGTTCAGAGGTAATTTGAATTTTCATTTGTTATGTTTGAACTTTTAAGTGTCATCCGAATGCATGAGTCTAAATAACACGTCTGAACATAAATTATAAAGTAGAGTCATTATCATCAAAGATTTGAATTCAGGATCATAAATACTATTCTTTATTTCAAGTCCGTTATAAAAATAATTCATACCCAAATCAAAATTCTAAACGGACTGTATTGCAAATACATTGTTTATTTATTCATATCTAAATCACTTTTAATGTTATACTAGATAGGTGATCGCGCTATGCGTGATAGATCAAGTGTTGTTGAATCACAAAATGAGCATATAATAAACATGAACAACAGAGAACCAAAAACATCAGCATAATAAGTATATGAGTGCACAACATATGCGTGCAATTAATCATAGACAAAAAGAATACAATACATAGCCACAATAGTTCCTTTATTCTCTTTGAGGCGAAAAGAGACGATCTGAGAAATCCTAGGCGGGGAAGGTCGCCTCCGCCCCCCCCCCCCTCTTCTTTCTCCACTGCTCTTCTCTTCTTCCCCCTCTCATATTTTGGATTTAGTTGAAAGACCTAATATGGAGCTGAGCACATATCGCGAGCACCAAGATTGACGAGTGGATCAGATGAGTTGATGAGTTGATCAGATGAAGGTGATGAGTTGATCAGATGCTGAGATGAAGGCGATACGAGCTGAGGAGCTCAAGCGATCTTCAATCATTGGCTGGGATGAGTTGACGAGTTCATCGGACGAGACTGGTGAGTGGATCTAACGATCTGATGAGTGGTTGTTCTCATGAGTTGCTAAATCTGAGACGAAATTGATGTGCTGAGATCGGTGGGCTACGATATGAATGTCGGCTACGGATCCCTCTATATATGTATGTATGTATGTATGTATGTATGTATGTATGTATGTATGTATGTATGTATGTATGTATGTATGTATGTATGTATGTATGTATGTATGTATGTATGTATGTATGTATGTATGTATGTATGTATGTATGTATGTATGTATGTATGTATGTATGTATGTATGTATGTATGTATGTATGTATGTATGTATGTATGTATAGAGAGATGATAAAATATTAGCCTTTTCTACTATGGATATAAATAAATTTGATTTCATTATTATTGAGCAGAATCAACATGTGTGCATAATTATTGATAATAATTACCAATTGTAACTGCTTTGTGTTTTAAAAGTTTTGTCCATATAAGAGTCACACCAAAATATTTAAGTACATTATTTCATGTACTTTAGGTCCATTGAAATTGAAAGTGCAAATTGTTGATTCGAATTGTTGTAAATGATGTTCATACTTAGAGGTGGCAAAACTCGACTCGATCCGATCTGACTCGATCTGAATGATGTTGTCTAAAATAATTTATGTGTATTTGTCTATTTGCAAAACAAATTTGAATTTTATAATTCATTGTATTTTGAGAATTTTGTAGGAATCAATTGCAAAATCAAGGATGCAAAAAAAAGAATGAGCAAAATACTCAAGAACAAGTATCTAGACATATTTTAGTTAAATCGTTTGTTTGCTTGGTTAATTTAAAACTTTTGGGATTAAAAAAATAAAGCTCATCGCATCCTTTCCAACGCTTCGAAAATGACCGCAATTGGAGCTACAAATCAAAATTTATGGTTGTTTCAAGAATTGGATCAACCCAAACAGCACAAACTGTTGTGTAACGATTCTCAACCGTTGTGTAACATTTTGGCACCTAGAAAAGCAGAAAAATTCCAGTTTTCACGAACCGCCGCAATGGTTTTGGTTAAAAAATATAACAAAATTTGTATTCCAACGGTCAAATTTTTTGAAATGTAGTGCCAACCGTTATAACGGTTGTAAGACAGTCATAACAGTTCAGACGGTTGAAGTTTTGAACTAGCTTTTTCCACCTCTATAAAAGGGGATGTTCTCAATCCTTCTTTCTTACTCTTGATCCAACATTTCAATATCATTTTAGAGCAACCCCATTACATATTTAGAGCAAAACTTAGTCAAATCCGTTGCTCAAAATCTCAAGCTCATTCGTTCAAAATTAATCCAAATCATTGAGAGACTTGAGATATTATCTTATTATCCTTTATTTCCAATCTCATAACTTTTTTTTCTGTTGGCTTGGTGCTCCACCAGTATGTGTAAGTGAGACTAAGTTCGACATTGTGCAAGGTTAGGATTGGTGCTCCATCGGTGTGTGTAAGTGAGACCAATTTCGAAGTCGTAAATTCACTTGTGTTGTCTAGTGAATTGGCTCGACCTTGTTACCGCGTCGGGGGGTTCAGGAATCCTGGAGAGTATGATCGTCGATATCCAAACTCCGTTAAAATCCTTGTGTCATCTTGCTTGCTTTGTTTGCATTTTATAAACTCATCTCTTTATTTTCATTTGCTTAATTTAGTTAGAAATTCCATGTGCTTAAATTGCTTAGAATTGCTTGCAGTTGTGGAACTTACAAATTGACTTCCGATATTTTTAGGATTGCTTAAATTAAGCCTCCCTATTCCTACAAAGTGGTATTAGAGCACGTTGAACTTGCTAATTAGAGTCATATTTAATTAGAAGTAAAGGTCCAAAATTGCATCCCCAATTCATATTGAGAAACTTCCAATATATGGCCAAAATTATTAACAAATTTCATATTGAAAATCATCAATGACACTTTACTTGAAAATAATTGAGGTTTAGGATGTGGTAGAGACAAAGAAAGATTCCAAAAAATAAAAGAGGGAAAACCTCCATGCCATAAATGTCATACTTTGTCTCATTAATGAATCTATATTTGAAATAATCAATGAAATTAAATTTGACAATGCCTTTGAAATTTGAAATACTCTTTTAAAACATTTTGATTATGATTAAATTTCAAAGGAAACCGAGCTAACAAATTTAGAATATATTGATGTAAATTATAGTAAAAGAGAAGCTAAATCAATGGATGTAGGAGATGAACCGGCGTGCACTAATAGCGACATAGTCAAATCTAATGGCAAATTAGTGGTGCAAGACGAAGAGTTGGAATGCTCAATTTCATCTTGTCGAGCTAGTGACGTAGACTCAACCTCAAATTTAAATATTAGGATTAATGAAACTTCAATATCTCCAGGAATGAAATTAAAAATGAAATTGAAGTTTCAATTATAGTCCAAGGTACAAGGTTGCAATGTAAATGTTCAAAATGAAACAATTGAGGGATTGAAACGCAAAATATTTGAGCTAGAGTCTAAGGTATAAGGTTATGAATAAAAAGATGAAAGACTTGAGTTGAAAGTAAAAGATTGTCAAAAACATGATAAAGATTTTTTGTAACTTGAAAGTAGAAGTACAAAAATAAAAAATCGAAAATGAGGTTTTAAAATCTTCTAATGCATTGAATGGTTGCACTAAATTGATTTGAATAAATTATACGAGGGACGAGACCCCGCATAACAAGTCGTGTTTGGATTACAAGAGGATTTCACCATCTTCTTTACCACCAAAGAACCCTCAATGCCCTTAAAAACAAGGAAAAACAAATTATGAGTGACAAGGATAAAAAGGCAAAAAAATCAAAAGGATAAAAATGTACCAAACTATGCTTTTAGATACTGTTTCAACAATACCAAACCCAAATCGATTCCTAGGTACTTCAAAACATCATGGTCTAACAATGTATACTTTAAAGGACCAAATAGGTGGGGGTATGAAACACCAAGGATTGTGTTTCATCCAAAATAAATCTCAAAACCAATTTGAAAATTAAACTTTAATTATTCATACCATCCAAAAAATC
The DNA here is from genome assembly GCA_964058865.1 of Eleocharis quinqueflora. Taxonomy (NCBI): domain Eukaryota; kingdom Viridiplantae; phylum Streptophyta; class Magnoliopsida; order Poales; family Cyperaceae; genus Eleocharis; species Eleocharis quinqueflora. The sequence continues at coordinate 124,923 of CAXKVX010000407.1, forward strand.
AAGCTCAACAATTGAATAATGATTTTTATGTCCATTTTGCCAAGACCAATGTAGACCCCCAACTTGGTGCATTTGCAGTTATTGTTGTAAAAATGGGCATGTATCATTAGAATGCAACTTTAGGAAGGAAAATATCAAATTGAATGTTGTTGGGTTCCTAAAATTTAAACCTAACGGTCTAAGATTTTATTATCCCACAATATTTATATGACATATATTTAGGGAGAGTTGATAAAAAAATTGAGCCTAATAAAATTTAAACAAATGAATGTACTTGTAAGCTCAGATTCCAAAATACTGTTTCGCAAACTTTAAAATAAACTTGTTAATTAGAGTTAAATAATTGATTTTGGGGTATAATGCAAAAGTAGAGGGGGGTTTTTTTGCTCACTCGCTTGAGCTGGTTTTTTTGGCTCGTTTGTAGCTTGTTTGCAAGAAAAATGACAAAATAGTTTAAAAAAACATAATAAAATTGTGAAAATCTCTATGATAAAGATCTATTTAGAGATGATGGTAACCAATTCGACGGTTCAAATTAACTCGTTAAGGTATCGATACTTACATGAGCCGAGCTTGTCACAGCTCGAGATCGGCTTGTTAACACTCGAGCTGTTAACGAACGACTTGTTAGCAATTCGAACACGAGCTGAACACGAGCGAGTCACGAGTCACGAATATTTTGTGCATCCCTAGCCGTTAGGTGATGTGACATCTAATGGTTGTCTCTTTTTCTTTACTTCCGATAGTAACAAATTTGACTTCCCCTTTTTTGTGTTTCTATATTTTTGTATTATTTTTGTACACAGTTTGATTAACTTCGTTAGATCAATTAAGACATTAAAAGATTAACGGTGATTGTATTATTTTTTTTCTATCACACTGCATTTTGGGACGATTTGAACAAATTTGATGTTAGTTAATGATTTTATTTACAGAAACACCTTGTTCCAACTGAAACATCACAGCCACAGGCTAGTGAATTAAAGACGGGTCGGGTCGGGTACCCGTGGATCCGATCCGTCCGGATCCATGGGTACGACGGGTCCACGGGTCCAACGGGGCGGGTCTGTAATATGATATTTGCAATAATTCATATCACATAACAATTCAACTTTAATAAACAATTATCATCTTTAATCATCTATAATGCGGAAAGGTCAATCAATTAGTGAGCAGCCTTTAGGACCTTTAGAATTCCATAAAATCACCACTTAACCTCTATAAAATTAACACTAATATAGGGGTTTACCTTTGTCCATGATTGCTATAATTTCTCCTTTCGAGAAGTGCTTTTCCGGATGAGAAACTTCAAGAAAACTGCACCAACGTCTTGCTGGAATTTTCTGCACCTTGCGTGTTTTCCTTGTTGTGCAGCCCTCCTTACAACCTTCCTTGAAGAGAGTTGATTTCCTGCACAAGGAGATGTTTCTCTCTCTTTCTATTGTGCTCTAGGATGGTGGTCTCCTTTCAGTCAAGAGCAAAAAACGTTTTTACAATTATGTTTTCTGTTATGGCATAGGAGAGAGAGGACATTCCTTATTAGAGAGTTCTATTTAATCTCAGCCACCAAAGATTAATAGATGCAATGAGGAGGCTCCATCCAATGGCTATAATTAATCAAGAGATTACTCTAATTGGACTGGGCCATCAATCTTTAATTAATTATGGGCTAGACTTTAATCCATAATTAATAATTCTTACATTCTCCCACTTGGTCCAGTACAAACTTCTTTAAATTGCAATCTCTTATGTTTAACTGTACCAAGCGATCTTTAATATTTATAATTACATCTAAATGTCACGAGTCATAGCGGGCATGAGCAATCTTTCACTCTACTCAATTCCTTCTATGTACCACGATGACACATCGACATAATTACAAATCTTTCAAAGGCTTACTTTAATATCCACTATAATGTTTTCATTTCGAAAACGGATTCCTTTTGTTTAACAAACAATAATATTAATGCAATAATATAAACTTAAGGAATATCACAAACAAACACAATAAATATTTGTCTTTGATCAATCTATTCAACAAATATACAAATAATATCATACAACATACATATTATCACGATTTACTACACCCATTTTCATTACTAGTTCACCAAATTGCTTGGGTGGCAATCCTTTCGTCAAAGGATCAGCTATCATGAGATTCGTGCTGATATGTTGTATTGAAACCGTTTGTTTCTTTACTTCATCTTTAACTGACAAGTACTTAAGTTCCATGTGCTTTGCACCTTTCGAGTACTTATCATTCTTGCTATAAAATACGGCTGCGGAATTATCACAATAAATCTTTAATGGTCTTTCAATGCTATTCACGACATTCAATTCAGCAATAAATTTCCTAAGCCATAAACCTTGAACCATAGCCTCAAAGCAAGCTACGAATTCAGCCTCCATAGTCGAAGTAGCTATAATCGACTGTTTGGCGCTTTTCCATGATATTGCTCCTCCGGCCAATAAATAGAGAAAACCATTAGTGGATTTCCTCGTGTCTTTGCATCCGGCAAAGTCCGAGTCTGAGTACCCAATGACCTCCAGTTCATGAGATCTTCTATATGTCAACATATGATCTTTTGTCCTTTTAAGATAACGCATCACTTTCTTTGCTGCTTTCCAATGCTCCATACCGGGATTACTTTGGTATCTCCCGAGCATACCTACAGCAAAACTTATGTCTGGTCTTGTACAGGTCTGTGCGTACATGAGACTGCCAACAATTGATGCATATGGAATACTTTTCATTTGTTCCTTCTCTAATTCAGATTTAGGACATTGATCAAGCTCCGAGAAACTATCACCTTTCTGAATTGGAACAATACCTGCTGAACAATTTTCCATTCGAAATCTTTCAAGAATTTTATTAATATAGGCCTTTTGAGACAAACCCAATATACCATGTGAACGATCTCGGAATATTTCTATCCCAATCACATAGTTTGCCTCACCCATATCTTTCATTTCGAAATGTTTTGAAAGAAATCTTTTTGTATCACTTAGAAGACCTAAATCATTAGTTGCCAATAAGATATCGTCAACATATAAGACCAAAAATATAATCTTACTCCCACTAACCTTCATGTATATACAACGATCAACAACATTTTCCTTAAAACCATAAGAAGTAATAATGTCATTGAACTTGAGATACCATTGACGGGAAGCTTGTTTTAGTCCATATATTGACCTTTTCAATTTACATACCAAGTTTTCACCGTTACTCCCACTAATTGAAAAACCTACAGGCTGATCCATATACACTTCTTCGTTAAGTTCACCATTTAAGAACGCTGTTTTGACATCCATTTGATGTAGCTCAAGATCATAATGAGCCACTAATGCCAGAATAATGCGCAACGAATCTTTTCTAGAAACCGGGGAAAAAGTTTCTGTGTAATCAATGCCTTCTTTTTGAGTAAATCCTTTGGCAACTAATCGGGCTTTGTACTTTTCGATATTACCATTTTGATCATACTTGATTTTGTAGATCCATTTACATCCAACAGATTTGGATCCTTTAGGTAATTCAACCAAATCCCATACATCATTCTGTGCCATAGAATTTAACTCATCTTTCATAGCATCAATCCATTGTTGCGATTCTTTGGATTCTAACGCCCTTTTATAAGTCGTAGGATCTTCAATTCTAGAATCAATTTCAGACTCTTGTAAATAAACCAAGTAATCATCAGAAATAGCCGATCTATGCTCACGCACGGATCTTCTTAATGGCTCATTGATTACATTTGGTTGATCGTCTTGAGGTTGTTCTTCTTCATTTATTGGAACATCATTCCGAACATTAAAATGTCGCATAGCAACATTTGGAACTTGTACCACTGGTTCAATGGGCAATGTTTCTATAATTTGCTCATTTATTTCATTAATTTCAGCATTGGACTGAATTGAAGAACTCCCACTAAACTCATCATTTTCAATGAATTTAGCATTTCCCGACTCAACTATACGCGTACTATGGTTAGGACAATAAAACATATACCCCTTTGATTTCTGTGGATAACCAATAAAGAACCCACTAATAGTTTTAAAATCCAATTTCTTTTCATTTGGATTGTACAACCGTATTTCAGCAGGACAACCCCACACATGTATATGCCTTAAACTCGGTTTCCTTCCAGTCCACAATTCAAATGGAGTTTTCTCCACTGCTTTGCTTGGAACCCGATTCAATAAATACACAGCAGTTTTCAATGCATACATCCACAAAGACTTAGGTATATTAGCATGACTTAACATACTTCTAACCATATTCATTAATGTACGATTACGGCGTTCGGCTACACCATTCTGTTGCGGTGTACCGGGCATCGTATATTGTGCAACTATACCACGTTCTTTTAAAAACTTAGCGAATGGACCAGGATTTTGACCTGCTTCGGTATATTTTCCATAAAATTCACCACCACGATCAGAACGAATGATTTTTACACGTTTATCTAACTGTCTCTCAACCTCTGTTATAAACTCCTTAAGAGCTTCTAATGATTGAGACTTGTCATTAAGTAGATAAATGTATCCATAACGTGAATAATCATCTGTAAAAGTGATGAAGTACTTTTCACTATTAAAAGTGGGAACATCGAATGGACCGCAAATATCGGTATGTATTATCTCTAATAAATTACTGCTACGAGTGGCACCTTTCTTTGTGTGCTTTGTTTGTTTTCCTTTAATACAATCAATACACACATTTAAATCTGTAAAATCAAGACTCGGCAATACATCACATTTTACGAGTCGTTGAATACGCTCTTTTGATATGTAACCTAAGCGTTTGTGCCACAAATAAGCAGATTTTTCATCAATGAAAGCTCTTTTCATTCCAACATTGTAATTCTCATTAATGGATTTCACATAATCATCATTTAAATCTAATTTGTATAAACCATCAATCAAACTGCCATTACCAATTAAGCAATTATCTTTATACACACTAAACAATCCAGATCCAAATTTAAATGTATACATACAATTATCCATTTTCGAGATAGATAACAAGTTCCTCGAAAATGATGGAATATACATACAATCATACAAATCCAAATAGTAACCAGTTTTCATTACAAGTCGGTATGTACCAACACCTTCTACTGGAACTTTAGACTTGTTTCCCATTATCACGAACCGCTCACTTGCGTGGTTTGTGGTTTGGATCGAAAGAAATCCCTGTAAGTTGTTAGAAATGTGAGTAGTAGAACCTGAATCAACCCACCAAGTATTCTTTGGAACATCAATTAAATGTGATTCATATGTAACAAAAGTATTATTCATACCTTTCTTTTCGAACCATTGTTTACGCTTCGGGCAATCTTTCTTAATGTGTCCCGTCTTGTGACAGAAGTGACACTTACCCTTAGCTCCAACTTTCATGGCAGAGTTACTTTTATTCTTGCCTTTAGAACTTGATGATTTGCCTTTAGAACTACCCGCTTCATGATCATTTGCAAAGTTGACAGTGTGAGGCTTATACGGTCCAAGACGCCTCGACTCCTCAATTAATTGATTAGTCAATTCATTTAATGTCCACACATCCTTGTTCAGATTATAAGTCATGTGGAACGGACCATAAACTTCTTTCGGTAATGAGTTTATGATGAATTGAATAACAAAAGAGTCATCAACTGTCATACCTATAGTTTTGAGTTTGGCAACTAGGGAAGTCATCTCCAAAATGTGATCATGCATAGTACTCTTACCATCGTACTTCATGGTGGTAAGTTGAGCCATAAGTGTACTAGCTAATGATTTGTCAGCAGTTTTGGATCTTTTCTTTAACTCTTCCATAAATTCCTTAGTTGTCTCAACTTCGGGAAGCGAAACTTTAATGTTCCCCGCAACAGTCATTTTCATAAACATGAGGCACAACCTGTTAGAACGAATCCAGTTGTTCATGAGATTTTTCTCAGCAGTTAAACTGGTCCTCGTTAGTGCCGGTGGCTTGTCTTCCAGTAATGCCAGATCTAGGTATAGCGCCCCAAGATGGAAACTCACTTGCTCAGACCATTCAGCAAAGTTAAGTCCATTATAGACAACCACAGAACTTGCATGCGATTGCATTGAGACAGGGAATGGAGCTAAATTCCATAAAAGAAAGGACAAGGAAAAACTTTAATTAGATCATATAATTGACTTAGAAATAGGAAACTTTAAGGTGAACACTTTAATTCCTATTTTATAACTTAAACTCAGATTCGGAAGAAACAACTACTTTAAAATTAATATCATAATTACCCTTTGGGGCTTATTACCATATTAAAAACTTTAATGAATAAATAATATAACTATAATATATCTATTCTAATTCTATTCTTTAATTGGTATTCAATTGTCGTTAGTTCAAATTGTCATCTTTGGATGATCAACTACTAACTTAATAATTAAAACACCACTTAATTTTGAATAAACACAATTTGTGATAATCTTTGGACTATCCAATAAAAATTATGTAAATTCATAATAAACTAGTTATATTTGCGTTAATATAGGGTACCATTATCATTAATATATAACTAGATATTAACCATAATTATTCGGCTCAAAATCAAAATATTTCAATAAATTTGGGTAGAATCAACAGTGGAGATCGTTACCTAACGAACTCTGATCGTTAATAACGATCTTTGAAAACTGTGAAATTTCGAAAAAATCTCTACTGATCGTTATTAACGATCCATGATCGTTATTAACGATCCATGATCGTTATTAACTGTCCAGACCGTCAACAACGTTCTTACATCGTTATTAACGAACTCATTTATATTTCAAAATTTCGTAATATTTGCACAGATCGTTATTAACGATCCTGATCGTTATTAACGAACTATACAACCCAAATAAAAAAATCAAAAACTCCAGTGGAGATCGTTATTTAACTTTCATGATCGTTATTAACGATCTCAATTCAGTTCAAAATTTTGAAAATTAACACTGATCGTTATTAACGATATATGATCGTTAATAACGTTCTCTCTCATTCAGTTCAAAATTTCGTTAATCTATACTGATCGTTAATAACGATCTAGATCGTTATTAACGATCTTGACATCTTTTCAAAGAATTTCTCGTTTTCTACTGTTCTGATCAATTCTTTCAACCATGAAACTGGAATTTGGCCTAAATATTTTGATTATCCATAATTCAAACTATTTCTCATAATCCAATCACTTTGGCAATCAAAATTATGAAGAAAAAGTTCAATTGAACCGAAAACCGTTATTGGCCCCTAAATTAAGCAATTCATCAAACTTTCATGGAATTTTATGGAATTCTTCAACCATGCTCTGATACCACATGTAATATGATATTTGCAATAATTCATATAACAATTCAACTTTAATAAACAATTATCATCTTTAATCATCTATAATGCGGAAAGGTCAATCAATTAGTGAGCAGCCTTTAGGACCTTTAGAATTCCATAAAATCACCACTTAACCTCTATAAAATTAACACTAATATAGGGGTTTACCTTTGTCCATGATTGCTATAATTTCTCCTTTCGAGAAGTGCTTTTCCGGATGAGAAACTTCAAGAAAACTGCACCAACGTCTTGCTGGAATTTTCTGCACCTTGCGTGTTTTCCTTGTTGTGCAGCCCTCCTTACAACCTTCCTTGAAGAGAGTTGATTTCCTGCACAAGGAGATGTTTCTCTCTCTTTCTATTGTGCTCTAGGATGGTGGTCTCCTTTCAGTCAAGAGCAAAAAACGTTTTTACAATTATGTTTTCTGTTATGGCATAGGAGAGAGAGGACATTCCTTATTAGAGAGTTCTATTTAATCTCAGCCACCAAAGATTAATAGATGCAATGAGGAGGCTCCATCCAATGACTATAATTAATCAAGAGATTACTCTAATTGGACTGGGCCATCAATCTTTAATTAATTATGGGCTAGACTTTAATCCATAATTAATAATTCTTACAGGGTCTCCATGGGTCTGAACCCAAAAATCCCAACTCGACCCATGATAAACTCGGGCTGGTAGGGTCCAGGCGGGTCGGGTTCGGATCCGTCGGTTTTTCAAAATTTTTTTGAATTTTAAAGTTGCACATTATTTTAATATATATATATATTTTCGAATTTTTCTAAATTTTTTCGAATTTTTTCGAATTTCTGCACGAGTCCATGGGTCGGGCACGGGTCGGGTCCTGGGGCAGGTCGGGCACGGGTTCGAACAGGTCTGGAGATTTTTGGCCTACCCGATCCGTCCTAGATCCGTGGATCCGCCAACCACGGGTCGGGTCGGATCTGGACCACGGGGCGGATCGGGCACGAGACGGGTCGGGTCGGATCCACGGACGGATATACCCCGCGGGTTTTATTAGAACTCTACCACAGGCCAACAAAATATACAAATATACTCACATATTCTTAATATTAATAAAACTAACTAACTAAATATTACAAGAAAAGTCTATTTTACAATTGTATCTGTTACGGTGCACATTAATATTTATTTTTACTAATTCCATGATTAATTAACTTTTATGAAATTAAAAATTACCAAGAAATGTAGAATTTTGAAGGAAGTGTTGGCGGAAACTAACTTTTTTCAGAACCAAATTGTTTAGGGGATCAAAATTCGGTGAGAAATCCCGCAAGGTTAACATAATTGTTTTTCTAATAACAATCCAATGGTTAATATGATTAATTTTGAAATTCGTAAACGCAATTCCGAAGTTACAACCTATCGATATATTTCAGATTTTTCTGATTCATTTTGACAAAGAATTAATCACGAGCATCATCATCACTGTTTTCTTGAAATTCCCAATAAACTGGATTAACCTCAACTCATCATTGTTAAATGCCAAATGTTATGTTAATTGAACCAGTAAAAAAGAAATGTTAATTGAATGAACTGGGACCCCTGACAGCAGATGCGCTGTTGAGTGTTGACTGGCATCAGTATTCAGTAACATAAAATAAAACAAATCATCACCTGCCCCCACTAAATCATGAATTCTAATTCTAATTCTAATTCAAATCCCTCGTGCAATAGTTATATTACTGCCTATAGGGTTAACGGACTCAGTAATCACCCAGCGGCCAGCGCCTCATTTACTATGCTGGCGTACTTACGGGATCCTCTCCAACTATCCAAACGCACTGTCGGTGCCTTCTGATATCATTTTCTAATCTAACATTCTTAAATCGTTTGATCATCAAACGGACAGTTCGTATCTAAGAAAAGATTCAAATATGTCCAGGTGGATGGAGAGGATCCCAGCCTGGCCTTCGTCAGAGGCGAGGGAAATAAATGCATCTGACGAGGAATCCCAAAATTCAAAAACCTCAACGGCTATTTCTCTCTCAGAAAACACTCGTCCGATTCGACCGTTGCTCCTTTCTTTCTTCCAAAAAAAGATCAACCCCACAGAGGGCGCTCCTTTGATTCGTCCAATTTTTTTTGTCTTGTTTCTTGTTTCCTGCTTTTCCTTTCAAGATAAATCTGTTCTTTCTAGTTTTCTTCTCTGTGAAATTTTCGTCGAACATCTGACGGGAAGCACCAGGATGCCTTTCACAGAGGAAGAGAAAGCCATAGATGAAAACCTAGGCTATCCAAAGGCTTACGCCAAGCTGTGCAAGAACCCCAACCTCCTTTCTCCGTATATCCATGGACCTCCTTTCACCTTTCTTCCCTACATGCTCCAACCCCAAGAGGTGATCATTTGTTCCTATATTTTTTCCATTCGTTTTCCCTTCTCTCTGTGCGGGTTTTCTAGCTTTTTTTTGTGATTTCAGAGAAAATACTTGGATATCTGGTTCTTATTGCTCCAATATTACTTCTATAATAATTTTCTACGTTTCTTCTCAGTATTGAATTCAGATTGTAATGAAATAGGGGCTTATTTTAGAATTTATTTGTGTAGGCTTTAAAAATAAAGGAAGTCAATGAGATGTTTCCAGTCAAAGATCCTGAGGCGATTCCTTCTGTTAACCCTCGAGGATTTGTCAATCTGTTGTGGAAGCAACTTGATCACCTTGGGTTAGTTTAATTTTTTTCCCAAATTTTAAATTGCCAAGGTTAATTTGCAACATTGTGGATGAACATTTTTTCTTTTTGAATTCCAGAAATGCTGGTTTTGATCCAGCTCTCTTTCGGATTGACCCATATGGAAATGTGCTCTACCTTCACGCTGACTCAGCTTCTCCTCTTTCATGGGAAATCGACCACTGGTTCCCTTGTGCAAGTGAGTAACACAAAAATAATTGCTTACTTATGTTGTTCATTTCAATGTTAAATGACTAATTTTCTGTACATTCCAAAATCAGGGGGTGGAAAAACTGTTCTAAGTAATTTGAGAATAGTTCACTCTGATGTGCGCAAAAAGAAGGGGCACAAGCTAGAGTTCCTTATTCCATGGTGGGACCTACAAATTGGCATCTCAGTCAACCAGTTCTTGTCAATCTTCTCATCTAAAGACTCAGACTACAGGTATACAGAAATTTGTTAGAATAATATATAAAACCTAGGATTTCCATTCTTCCCTGTACTGTAGTGTATATAATATGTGTATATCTAGATTTTATGAGACCAGCACAGTGCAGGCATGTTTTGCCTCTTAAAAGTGTCCAGTATATTATTTTATTCTGAATGTGAAATTTAGGTTAGACAATCTTCACTAGTTCCTAATTCTGCAATTTATGACAGCCCCTACATATTAAGTTCATACAAACTTATACTGATACAATTTTCTTAATTGTTTCCGTCTTTGTTCTATGATTGAGTAGGAAAAGAGCCTTTTCATTTCTATTTGCTGATGGTGGAAATGAAGAACTAAATGCGGTTCAGTCAGTGGATGCACATGCATTTCCCCAGCATTTTAATGAGGCAAAAAAGAAATCAGGCCTTGCACCAGCGGCCATCATTTCAACTCGGACTTGTGACGCATCAGTGCTTAAGCCAGTTGATATAAACAGACCCACTAGACCCACCTATCCCGTAATAGGTACTTTTTATCTTTCTAATTTTGTTTCATGATTCTGACATTATTGTACTCGTGGGCATTGAATTTGAAGAATGGAATGTTAATAAACATATGAATCGAACCAGGTACTAGTTTGTTCGAATCAAATACCAAGTCATGTACAATTCTAAGTCTAGCAAGGACATGTCCAGTTTAACTAATTGTTCCACTACATACTATCCACTGTTACTAAATTGATCCTTTGATTAATTTTAATTATTTAGCACAATGACCATGCAAGCAACCTACTTATTACTTTGTTAATTTGTTTTATATTTTTTTTAGCTGCTATGAAGTTCTCCACTAAGAAAGAAAATGCGACCCACGACCCATATATCTCAAATGAAAACTCTAATCCCAACCGCGATTCAGACATGTACAATACAAATCCACATTTATCTATTGCCATGGCAAGGGATTCACTGAGACAGAGAGATGAGGCTAAGAAGAAACAACCAGCTGAGATAGAGGAGCTGGATGCAGAGGTTGAACAATTGAAGGAAAGAAATGAAGAGGTGCGAGTAGAGATTCAGGGTTTGGAAGAATTGCTGATAAAGAAAAAGCGGCGGGCTGAGAAATGTCGGCATTTGGCTGAGGCTCAGGCACAGTACAAGTCCACTCTAGAGAAGATGATCAGAGATGCCATGCACCAGTAAGTTGAAATTTGTCATTAGTTTCACATCTTCTTTGCATAATATAGTGTTTTTTCTGATGCATGGTACCTTGTTGTTTGGTTCTGTTGAATATTTTATCTGTACTCGTTTGTTTTTGTTTGTGTGGTGTACCTCATGCTGGTTTTTTATCGACAACCTTTTGAGGGTGAACTACATCCATTACCAATAACCTTATCAGGGATAATATTTAAACACCAAGTGCACCAATGTCTATGTAGTGTTTCATGAACATGACAGTACAAGAAAAGCTGCCGGATCAATTTTTCCTTACCTGAAGAATTCAATGCTGTAGATCTTATTTCTAATGTAAAGACCGTCTGTCTGCATTAAATCATCTTGTAACAATATATATTCATGTGTACCATGTAGGAATGTTATGTACAAGGAACAACTAAGACTTAACCAGGTTGCATCCAGTGCTCTCATGGCACGGCTGGAGGCACAGAGGTCAATCTGTGACTTGTCAGAGAATGAGCTCCGTCGAAAATTTAAGCAAAGAGATGAAATCGAGATCCAAATCAAGCAGTTCAGCGACAAACCACGCAAAAGGTCACGCATAGAGGATGATAATGCCACATTAGCAGAGGCAAGGCGGGACCTACACAACAGGTTTCCTTCTAGGAGGCATGGGAGAAAGCCTCTCACGAAGGAGCTTCGGGTTTTTCTAGAAGAAGAACAAAGGGCATCAGAGGCCGGTGAAGAAAATTTAATTATGAACAAAAATAGGGTAAGGAGGTTCTCTTTGGTAGAGAGAGGCAGCACGCCAGTAAATGAGAAACTTGAAACTCTATCAATTAGAGATTTCAATGATAGAAAGGGTAATGGACACTTAGTTCAAGAACCACCGTACAAGTTGGATATAGAAAAATTGCGGAGGCGGACAATTGATTCTATATCAAATAATGAGATAGAAGAGGAAGAAGATCAGCACATGAATGAAGTTGGCAGGGGAAACATAGATAAATGGCTTCAAATGCTAATTGATACACAAGAGGACCTAATGACCGAAGAAATTACTGAGCCATCTGAAGAAATTACTGAGATTGAAAAAGTACACTCTGAAACAGACTTCAAGCCAACTGAGATGAATGCTGCCAGAAAGAGCTTTCACATAAGGGAGAGAGAGGAGAGGAAAATATTGGGGCTACTGAGGTCAGAGAGCACAAGGGCATTTAGATCATTACCCTCATCGCCTTCATCCGTTATTTTAGGAATGAGAAAGGGGGTTGATTGCATTGGAAGAAAACCGAAGGTAACAGGAGAGGATGAAGGGTATGGGTACTTGGATTGTTCAGGTCCGGCTAATAATGACAAGTTTGTCAAAAGGATCAAGAAGGCACTGATCAAGTAGTACCGGTTGTTATCTGTGTTTAGTTTGTATATCCACTTGTGTGACTTAAGTGTATATTTCAATTTGTAGTTTGTTTTGTCATGATTGGATTTGGTTTCATTGGAATTATGGTCAATAAGTTAGTTTGGCTGGCTCAGAACATTTTTTTCTTTGTAAAATGGTTCAAACGTGTTGTTGTTGTATTCAATGTTTGCGTTGTCTAGTGTAACTTTATACTGCTATGTCTTCTATTATTTCAAAGGATGAACAGCATTCCCTGCCGGTTGCCTACACACTCTGTCAGGCCCCGACCACCTAGCTGCACTAGCTCCACTCTCCATTGGCCAGTCCCGCATCGAGAGTGCTGTTGTTGGTGCCCTCTGGGGCTGTGGTCTGATGCTGGCCAGGTCATATTTGGGCCTCATCTTCCTACTACTCGAAGACCTGTCTCCACATTGAGATACTCCGTACTTGGGGAAGTCGTGTTGTTGGTTTGACCTTTACTCATAACTGGTGCTTTTGGTATCAGAGAAGCTTCTGAGGTTCCTGTACGGGCCGCAGCTGGTGTTGAGGGCAATGTTGGGATTTCAAGTACTGACACTCTGGAACGGTGGAACCTGTGCCACAAAATAAGAAGCAAATCGGGTTGGCAAAATTTGCTACTGAACAATAAAGCCATCATGGTTTTGCCGGTGCTGGCATTGCCATCATGGCTTTTCTGGGAATGTTTCTTGTGGGATCTGTGACATGCGGAGCTACACAGTTTTTATTGGTTCATTTACACTGGCACTTAAAGATCGGATCCCAAGGATCACTGAGAAACTCACATAGGCTGCCTGCCTCACTTGTGTCAATTTCTATGGGGCTGGGTATAACTATCAGCCAATTCTTTGGGTTTAGCCTTTGCTGAGATTCATTTGAACAAATTGGAAGGTTCCACAGGGATTAGTTTTGTTTGCGGATTCAAGAGGTTCGTAGTGTTGTTTCACTTCTGAAAAGATTGACTGCATGTTTAGAATTTCTTTTCAATGTGTTAAGTTCTAACTCGTCTATGTTTTATATAGCCGGTCACAAGTTTGAAAAGAAGGAGAATTGTGATAGATTTGATGAGCCAACATAAAAATTCAGCCGATCTTTTGAAAATAAAAATTAATATGAATCTCATTTCTAGTCTACTCCAATTTTTTGGAATAAAAGGCTTTATTGTTGTTGGTGGTGGTACCTGATACATGAGCCCTCTAAAGGTTTTTTTTTTGTAGGCCGGTTGATATTATGAGCCCTCTTAAGTTTGTCGGATGTGTTTGGATGAATGAACCGTCTCAGGTTTCCTTTCAAATCGAAAGGTTATCTGATACCACCATTAAATAGAATAACTAGTTTGGTATATAAAAAGTTCTACAAATCAATTGTTAAATTTTTTTCACAGACTTCATATATAAAATCAATTCGATTTGGCAAGACGCCAAGAGATCTCATGTGACCATTAGGATAGACCAAATTAGGACCACTGGAGCAGGAACAGACAAAACGGGATTATCAAATTATCGCTAACTAATCTTGTTTTTACTATAAGTTGTTAACAAATAAAGAACAATGCATATAGCAAACTCAGTAAAAAAAAGTTACAACCAACAGGAAAAGAAGATTAGCATATCATACTTGTACATATAACAAAAAGGATGTTACTCCTGTTCAAGGACTTAATTCATTAATTATAATTAAACTTGCATATATAAAAACAGCAAAATATAAGTAACCCAACAAGTACGTTCAAGTTTCAAGACAATGACTTGCGCCACTTGGTCGGAGTTGTCATGCCGGAACCATGAGGTAGTGGTACCGGCCTTCCCTTTTTGGAGTTAGAAGGCGTCTGTTTCTCGGCCCCGCTCTCAGAATCCTCCATCCTTGCCACATCAGCCCCCCCGAAGAAAAATGTACTCCATCTAAAGAAAGTACCCTTCTTCCTTCGCTCACTTGTCAACCGATCAACGTGTGCTTGTAACGCATGACACTGCACCTGCAATCGTGCCACATCCTCCCTTAACCGGCGTAGCTCCTGTGGTTGAAAATTGAAATATAAAATATGTTTTATTAGAAAAAAATACATTAGTCATGTCTCAACTATACCATATTTGCCTACCCCTACCTGTTGATGGGCTATGGCCTCCCTTTTGGAAGGACACCGGCCCGAGAAGTCGATTTGCGCCGGATTGGGGCTTCTTGGACCAGTAAAGGATCCACTCCAATCGGTTAGACGGTTGAGTTTGGTATGTTCAGAGAAGAGGACTTGCATCACAGAACGCACCGGTAGGCGCTCATTCTGTATTGCATGTGCAGACGCCTCCGACGTCAGCTTTCGTGCGTCGATCAGTCGACATAAGGTTTTCTTTTCTTCCTTTGTTGTGTTTGGATGAGCCTGGGAAAAAAAATAAAGGCAAATAATCAATTAAAAGATTGTTCGATACTTGGTGAATTTGGAATTCATGTGGTCCATTTGATCGATAAAACTAATTTCTCATTTAAACAACCCAATTATTTTAACAATTGGTCAACATTTTGCTTTCTTTCATGGTTTTTTTCACAATTCATTTGCCCATGTGATTTCATTGTTTCAACCAGCATGAAACCTGCTGATTAGTGATCACTGTGTCATGTAAGGCATATAATTTGGCAGAGTTGAACACTGTCTGTGTACTGCTGTGTATGTGTGTGTTTGGTAGTAGATGTTGACCATGGTCTACAGATGCCTTTTTACTTTAGTTCAACATCTAGCTGTACTAATAATAATAGGTTTGTCATTGCTTCAAAAAAAAAATAATAGGCTTGTCACAAATCACTTGCATTCAATATTTCTGTGAAAGCAACTTGTCTTGTCTTGTTGACATATAAACACTGATGCTATCCCAAAAGTGACCAGTAAGTATTGTCAGGCTGAAGGTTTTTGAGCCTTGTGCACTAAACAGTACTAAATAATGCAGTCATTGTCTCATGGGCCACAGGCTAAACCAGCATTGCACAGTTTACCAGGCCCCACCAAATGCATGCCTTTAGCCCTACCAAAAATTGTCAACTTTTCCAGGGGAGGAAATGGAAATGGTGTTGCTCAGTTTTAGACAACTTTCAATGGTTTCATAATAAGATGATAATAATTAGAAAAAGAGAAGTAGCAAAATCTGGTAAAACAGTTGACCAAAAAACAAGAAGATGCTTTTGGTCCCTCAAAGAAAAACCAAATTATAGAAAATAAAACAGCATTATAATGATCAAAGACGTAGCCAAAAAGTTTCTAAATGAATGTCAAGATTTAACAATAGAATATAATGATTATACCAAAAATCATTGATTGTTATTATAGGAGTCAACAATACACATACCACTTTTTATGAGAGTAAACCAAAATCTATCTTCAATTACTAATGTAACACACAAAACAAAAACAAAATGTACATTATATGAAACAAGGAATACACTCATATCATTTATTATCTTAAATCAACCCATGAGAAACAATTTAAAAAATTAATTAAGAGATAACATTGCAAAAAATTTCCCATAGTTTAAATTAACTGTTATTAATTCAATTTAAATTAAAAAACGGTTGATTGGTACTTGATCAGTGATGAAATATTTCTCACATAGCAGGAATCTTCGTAAACTACACAAAAACTTCAGTATCAGTATAACTTTACTTGTTTGATCCATCAAAAAAAACTTTACTTGTTTGACAGATTATTTTATTGATTAGTTTCATAGGTATCAATATTCAATATATTATTATATTATACGCCTCTAGTAGTACTCTATCAACCTAGATTGAAGTAAACAACACTAGCTAGCTAGCTTAATTACAACTATTCAGCCAAGTGTAAAACTGCGCATGCATGGCAGCAGCAGTTTCCTATAACGAATGCCTACTGGTATCGTGCAAAAGACATTGGTTACTCTGGAGCCTGGACCTCAGTGCCACCTCTTTATTTGGAAAGGCCACGTGGCCTCTCTGCCTGTACAAAAAGTGGTCACGCTGTCGCTGTGCAACTACCACTTTGCCACTGGGTCCCTCTGTACAGGTGTTCATGCGCTGGATTAATTGTATATAATGGATACCAGGATTAGCATAGGCCGTCTGATATAACAATATAACAATATAAGGCTGCGCATGCATGTTTCCTTGGTTGTTTACTTGTTTATGCTATGCATTTAGCTACTGTCTGGCCATAAATAGCAACAGATGCTGAACAGGAACAACTGTTTCCTTTGTGTTTTGTGTTTTGTGTTTTGTTTTTTTCTTTCTCAAAAAGGAACAAGTGAACAACCGTACTCCGTGGTGTTAATCGCTCGCCTTTGTAATTGTGTATTAGAATTTATAATTAGAATTTAGGTCTACGTCGTCTTTATCTAGGAGACTAGGACTAGGGCTAGGCTTGACTCTCTCTCTCTCTCTCTCTCCTTCTTTTTTTAATTATTGATATTAATTTCAACTCTAAATCGTCTTCACCTAGCTAGGCTAACCTTATCCTTGTGTCAGTATTATTCTGATCAAACTTAGCCTTGCCCCATTTGTATCTATTATTTGAATTAAATAAATAATATTTTGTTAATAAAGAATTCAACTTGAAAACTTTTCGTTCGCAGGCTCGCAGCACGTTCCGTTTCAATGCAATATTTTTTTTTATAATTTATTTATTAAATTTTAATATTAAAAAAATGGGAAAATAGTACGCTTCACTTTGGGCATTCCCTAGCTGTAGCTGGCCTTAGCTAGTTAGCTTCCAAAAAATAAACAAATCCAAGCCATCAATGTAGCATTGACCGTTTCTGGTTGTTTGTTTCAACTTTCAACATGAGAATTGTCACGAGCTGCGTTAGAACACCGAGGGAGGGAGAATCATTTCACAGTGAAAATTCAATTTTATATATATTAAACTAATAAAAAGCAAAAAGGTATATATATATATAAGCGACATTCTTAAAATTTACAGATGTACTATGTTTAATATTTGATAATACTTCAATTAAGTATTATATGATATTTTATTAAATATAAATATAATTCAATACAACTTGCAACTGTTTATATTTACTGGTCTTTCATAAAATGTCAAATAATACTTAAATTACATAAAATTGAAAACATATTTAATTTATAAGTTTGAGAATATAAGCATTCGGCACATAAAACTGAACTCTTCAGAATAATTCAAAATAATGCATATTTTTTTAAAAAAATCTAAATTATAAACATATTTCTTTTAATTTTTCAAATACATGATTAATACTCTACTTTCGGGGTAGCTCTGCCATGCTCTGAAGGCGTTCGAAAATCGAAAGGTACAAGTATTAAACTCTTTTACTTCTTATATTTCGTTCTGTGTGGATCGTAAGTAGAGAGTAGAGTTGAGAAGATTTAAATTTTCTTTGAAACATAAATACAAGCCAAGGTCACGTGCTAAACATAAACAGCCAAACGAAATATGTTATTGTTACTTGTTAGGTATGGTTGTACGGATTCAACGTTACAAATAGAGGTGGCAAAGAATCAAAGATATACAGTACTTAATTAAAAATGGAAAAACAAAACGAAGGAATGCCGTAAAATTACTAAAATTAATGTAATGTATAAAAATTTCTATTTACCAAATAACTCGTTTACCCTTGGGTTAATTATTAATTTCATCGCTTGTTACAACACTGTCAATCCCACGCGTGCTGAGTGCTGTGCAGTTGGATAAATAGGTTTATTACTGAGTTCAGCTATTCAGATTTCAGACATCGACTTTACCTAAACAATTTATTTTTAATAAGATTTCAAGCCTTAATTAGAACAGTTAACTAACCTTGAGGAAAGTATCAACAGCCCGGTACAAGCCATCATCCGTTGCTCGTGCATGTGCCGGTAATGCACGCGCAAGCTCTTCGAATTCCTTCACGCTGAGGCCGGCCTCGAGCGCTACCTCTGCCAGGTATGCATCCACCAGTTTGGCCACCCGGGCCATGGCCGCCCCACTCACCATTTCCTCAGCTGCC
Organism: Eleocharis quinqueflora; assembly: GCA_964058865.1. Classification (NCBI taxonomy): domain Eukaryota; kingdom Viridiplantae; phylum Streptophyta; class Magnoliopsida; order Poales; family Cyperaceae; genus Eleocharis; species Eleocharis quinqueflora. The sequence goes on from CAXKVX010000407.1 coordinate 143,953, forward strand.
AAAAATCCTGTTCCATTTCAGAAAAGCAATGCATAAGTAATGCTGAAAACAAATGGTGATGTATTGCTGAGAAATGTACATCAGTAAACTAATCCAAACACAATCCATAGCAAACTATTAAATTTGCATCAATTAAAGAGAAGATTGTAACTAAAAACCTTTAACTAGCCGCATGACAAGTGAAACATCGAGCAATGTCCCCGACGTGTGCCCGAAAGCCGGTATCATGACCTCACTCAAGCTCGCCTGCTCAAGTCGCCGACCTGCACGTGCCTCTAGTTCCCTAAGGTTCGCTTGGTCGGCTCCGACCATCAATCCGGCTCGCAACAGCCTCAGCAGAAAGTCACAATTAATCGCCGACTCCATGTCTTTGGTATTCATCTCCGGTGGAAGAGCCACAATAAGGGATTCGACGAAAAGCCGCTTTTTCAACCATGCGGCTGTTGGGCTCTCAGGAGGTGGTGGTGGACCATGGAACCGGCCAGACGAAGTGGAAGAGAGTTCGGGAAGCCATTTTGAGGCGTAATGCGATAAGACCGAGGCGAGTAGGTCGGGTCGGGACGAACTGCCGGTTTTAGATTTAATGGCCGAGACGGTTTTGGCAAAGTGGTCGACATCTCTCATGGATGCATCGTCAAGCCATTGTTGATCGTTTGATCTTGGGTTAGGGGTTTGAGATGGAGATGAGTCATGGGATGGTGCTTTCTTTGGGCTCTGAACCGGTGACTTCATGCTTTTGTGTTAGAATTGAATGAATTGAGGAGTGTGTTAGTGTAAGGAGATGATGAGAGTTGCTTAGGAGGAGGAGGAAAATGATAGTGAGAACTGAGAAAAGGTGTGTGCAGTGCGCCTTCAGACTTGAGAGGGGGTTCTGAGTTCTGAGGGGATTATGGAGGGTTACTTACTGAGGGTAAAACCGTAAAAGAGTAGAGCCGTAGAGGGAGAGTGAGCTTTAATTCTGATTCTGTGGTGAGAAACAAATCAACAATAGTGAAATTGGTAAAAGATAATCTCTCTCAAGATTAGATCAGATTGCAGAAGATTAGAACAATCTATGTTGTCACTTGTCATGCGCCTCTAAGTAGGACTGCAAACGAGACGAACACGAACGAGTTGAGAATGATTCGAGATCGTCTCGCGTTATTGGCGAGCCGAGCTAGCCCGTATCGTCACGAGGTCACGAGTTCAAAACAAATCTCGAATTCGTCTCGTTTACAACCGAGCTAGCTCGTTTCGTCTCGTTTAACTCGTGAACATACTAAATCAATGCATTTAAAATTACAAGTTGTTATCAAGCTATTATCAAGCTGTTATCAAGCCCAGCTCGTTTATAGTCAATTGCAGCTCGTTTTGAGCTTGCTAAGCATAAAAAATCATGTTATAAAACTCAGTTTGGAACTAAATAAATAACATACATTACTCCAGAGTCTCCAGCAACAAAAATTTAGGCCATTACAAAAATCACACAATTTCACTTCCTACTACTACAAAGCTACAACGTCAATGTCAAGTAAGCAAATCAGCAATATTATAGCAACTTGCAAGTCAACGTGGACCAGCAACTTGCAAATCAGCAAGGACAATATTACAGCAAGTCAGCAACAACCAACAAACATTACAAGATTGTATTTCATAACAATCTCAGTTTTAAATATAAAATACCAAACAAGCCATGTAAAATAACAAACTAGCCACGAAAGTCACTGCAACAGAAGTTGTCTTCCAGTTTTCGCTCAAAAACACGAACACATCGTCAACAGTCAACACAACAGATTTTTATTTCTGCAAAATAAATAAAACAATCATGTAAATAAAACAGTAAGAACAGAAACATTATCCAAACAAATAAAATAGAAAACATAAACAATGAGAAGATAACAAATAAAACTTGTTACAACATTGGTAATGGTATAATACATCCATTTCACCTTACTGGCCTTGTTTACATTTTATTGACCTGCTGTTATGCAAAACAGCAAAAACACCCAACCGATTGGTAATGGTATACATGCATTTTACACTTTAGTGACCTGCTGTTATGCAAAACAGCAAGAACACCCAACCGATTGGTAATGGTATACATGCATTTTACACTTTACTGACATGCTGTTATGCAAACAGCAAGAACACCCAACCGATTGGTAATGGTATACATGCATTTTACACTTTACTGACCTGCTGTTATGCAACAAGACAACAAGAGAAACAACAAGAACAGAAACATTGACCTGCTATTATGCAAGACAACAAGTACAAACCAATTGAATAAAAACAGCTACACATAAATAAATACAAGACAACAATTAAATAAATACAAGGACTTGCCTTTAATTGATCGTTAAGCCAGCTAGGGGTATACGCACTTCCAAATCTTCCTCGGCCTTTTCAGCTTGCTGTAAAGTTCATAAAAACAGATAGACATAAATGAATAAATTACACCTTTCAGAAATTTAAATGAATAAATAAATTTGTATGTGCAAATACTTGTAATGTTTGCAACTCGGCTCTCGTGTTTGCTCTTATCCAATCCCCTCCGCAAATCAATTGCTCGGCAACACTCTCTTTAAGTGAACTTCTGTAATTGTCTAATACACGACCGCCAGCACTAAATGCGAACTCAGAAGCAACAGTAGTAATTGGAATACAAAGAATATCACGTGCTAATTTGCTTAAAATTGGATATCTAATCGCATTTGTTTTCCACCATTTTAAAACATCAAATGAATTGAGACCTCTATGACGAAAAACCGATTCTTTAAGATAACTTTCCAGATCTGAACTAGGTTGTTCATCACTATATGTGGTCTCCAAATAACGCCAAAAATCATTTTGAGACTGCTCAACAACAACTGAGGAGCTTGAAGGACCCGAATCAGATCCTATATGATAAGAATTGTTTTAGCATAAATATAGGTGAAATAAAATAAACATAACTAGATAAAAAAAACAACTATATTACCTACTGGAGAAGCAATGTACTTCTTTGCATACATGTCATAAAGGGATTGTAATTTCTCCATCACTTCCTCAATACGACTTGCTTTCTCAAACTCTCCATACAACCTCTCAAAAACAAACTTTATAGAAACCATCTTCATCCTAGGATCAAGAACGGAAGCCACTGCCATTAGCACACTTACTTCTCCCCAATACTTCTCAAACTTACGATACATAGCCACAGTCATCTCTCGAGTGCAATCATCATTGGCAATGTAAGCATCACATATTGCCCTTTTTACATTAAAAATCTCAACCAAAAACATATTTGAAGTGGGATAAGAAGTACCCGAAAAGACGTTTGTGGCATCACTAAACACTCCAAGCAACTTGCAAACTTTTTGGGCCTTTTCCCACTCAACCTCATCGGGTAGCCATTCAAAATTAGAATCTCTTAAAGCATAACCCACAAAGACCTTTCTATAATGAATAGCCACATCAAGCATGCGATGTGTTGAGTTCCATCTCGTTTTCACATCCAAGCATAATGATCGTTTCGTGCATATGCCTAATTGAGTGGCCATTTCTCCAAATTTTACAAGACGAGCCTCTGATTTTTTAAGATATTTCACACCTTCTCTAATATTGTGAATGCAATTCTCAATTGTGCTAAGACCATCTTGAACAACCAAGTTCAAGATATGAGCACAACATCTTACGTGAAAAAAATATCCTAAAAAATGCAATTGATCACATGACTCAAAACTCAACTTGAGAAGACCCGCTGCCTTGTCATTATTAGAGGCATTATCTAGCGTGATTGTTCCAATTTTATTCTCAATACCCCATTTCCTAATTTCTATCGAAATTGCATCAGAAATAACCTCACCACTATGCGGTGGTGAAAGATCGGTAAAGGAAATTATCCTCTTTTGCAAATTCCAATCAGCATCAATGTAATGTGCTGTTATGCACATATAACCAACGGTTCTATTTGAAGTCCAACAATCAGACGTAAGAGATATCCTATCAATATTTTTAAATATCTTTTTCAACTTCTCTCTTTCACTCTCAACCACTTTCATGCACTCCTTCTTAATGGTCGTTCTACTAACTTTTTGCCAAAGAGGATTGTAATATTTCATGTATTGCACAAACAGTTGGTATTCAGTAAACATGAATGGCAACTCATGACCTAAGATCATCCTAGATTGGAACTCTCTATCTTTTATTGGATCCCACTTTGCATTCATCCAAACATGACTCAATCCATCCTGACCAGATTGCTCACTCTCATTAATAGTTATTAAACCAGAAGTTTTACCTTTAGCACGCTTGTACAGACCACAACCTTTAAGGTGGCGCCACATTTGTGAAGTTGTACCGCCTTTGACTGTCTTGTAGATTGCACTACAATAAATGCACTGAACTCTACCATTTTGATTGTCTTTGAAATGCTTCCAGATTTTAGACGTCTTCTTCCGCTTTTTCGAAACTGTCGCACTCTCTCCCGAACTAGGAGTAGGACTGCCACTAGGAGTTTGAGCCGGTTCACTACTCACATCATTGATTTGTTGCTCTGCCTCTTTGTTCTCACTTTCAGTTTCACTTGAATTGATTTCTTCGGCATTAGTCGCAACAACAGCTGAGAACATGGCTGTTACAAACAAAAAACATAAAGTTAATATGAAAGAAATGAAACAAAATAGATTGACTTTGATACAAACAGATTGCCTTTAATTCAGTTCAATTTCATTTGAACTTGGTACAAACAGATTGCCTTTGATACAAACAGACATCAATCGGTTCAAGACAACAAGCTACCCAACATAATTGTTGTCTTGACGATCAATTAAAGGTTGTTCAACATGACTTTTCTGATATTCAGCTAGGGGTATACGATCGATGTCTGTTTTATTCTGGTTAAATACAAGACAACAATTAAATAAATACAAGGACTTGCTATTTTTCTGAAGTCTTATGTGCCTTTGTAGCTTGCTGAAAAAACCCAAACAAAATAGAACAGACATCAACTAATTCCATAATATAAGAACAGTCATCAGAATAGTTATCAGAATATCAGAACTATCAACATTGCAGAATATCAGAACTATCAACATTGCAGAATATTAGAACAGTCAGACTTAGGTTCAAGATGAACAGAAACAAGAACCAGAAAAAATGAAAAGTATAGAGAGCTAGATAACCTGTGTCGCTCGATAACTCAACAGCAGGAGAGGTGTCGTCGTCACTCGATAACTCAATCCAAGTGAAAAAGCAATTGAATTTCCAACAACCTAATCAAACAAAAAAGAAGAAAAACAAAATCAGATATCAAAAGAAGGAAAATAAAATCAGAAAAATAAAATCCTATTAGACTAGATTTAGTTATTCAGTTGGGAAGTTTATCATAATAGCTAGTTCTCTTCCAAATTGGCTTTTTACATTGGCCTCTGCTCTAGCTACTAGTACTTTGTTAGCGGCTGCTCTAGCTACCAGTACTTGATTAAATAAAATCAGAAAAAAAAAATCACAGAAAAGATAAATGTTCTAACTGTTCACTTCGGTTTACACACTTCAAGAAGATAAAAGGTGTGTATAAACAACTAATTCCACAAGAAAGTTTAGTTGAAAAAACAAGCCACGAAGTGGTCGCACTATGATATGGGTGAATGGGTCAATCTCGTTTCTGGAACGGACGGTAAACAAAATCAGATATCAAAATTAGAAAATAAAATCACAAAAAAGAACGAAAACAAAAACAGATATCAAAAGAAGGAAAATAAAATCACAAAAAAAGAAGGAAAACAAGTTTATTAGCACTTACTTCTTCTTTTATTACTTGATATGCTCGCCTGTACCTCCGATTTGTCTTTCCCAAAACCAAAGGCCCCTGAAAGTTAAAGGAAATGAAATGAATGAGCAGGACGCTGAAAGTTCAAGTGCTGTGAGGTGTCGGCTGTCGGCCAGGCGAAACTGTGACCTACCTATACAGGAGAAGTCGATGTCTTGCTGTTGCGATTTGCTGCTGGGTTCTGGACTAGGGCACTCTCCACTCGTGAGTCGTGACTGGGTTCTGGACTAGGGTGAAGTGGAGAGGAACTGTGGAAGAGGAGAAAGAGCGATCTAGGGCGAGAGTGGAGAATGGAGGGCTGGAGGCTCGATCTAGGGCGACTGGGCGAGATTGCGAGAAGCCAAGAACTGAGAAGAGCGGCTGCTGGATCTAGGGCGAGACTTTTATATTTAGGTATTCGATCGCTGGATCTAGGGCGGTGTTTCAATCAACGGCCCAGATGGTAACTCGGTAATGTATCGGAACCCAGACGAGCCGAGCTGGATGAAACTCGAGTTCGTCTCGTTTGTAAACGAGCTCGCCAACTCGTCTCGTTAACGGCTCGAGCTGTTAACAAACGAGTTAATAACGAGACGAATACGAATCGAATACGAACGAGTCACGAGCCGCGATTATTTTGTGCACCCCTACCTCCAAGGCAGGTAAAATGCAGATCCGAATCTGCTATTGCGTTCCACGTGTAGCGCGACTTTGGATGATTCGGATCGATCATTCAGTTGTAATCGATTGTCAACAATGAAAACTAGAAGTTTATTTTTAAGACACAAATTTCGATGCAATCAGACGATCTATATGTTGTGTAGCGCAACACCAGATTTGATTTCGTAAAATGCAATGTAATAACCTAATGCAATATACATATACATTTGTTATAATAAGTGACATATTTTTTATTTGTATATAAAAAATCCATTGAGAAAAACAATTGATGTTATATAGATGTTTCATATATTATGAACTTTTATTTAAATAACTTTTATTCTAATTAATTTCAACGATTGCAATAATTATTTTGCATCATAAATTTATTTTAAACTAATAAAATTGTTTAGATGTAAGGGGTCCCGTATATAAGTGCTGGCATCTTTCTTTTTAACTTTTAAGTTGAATGCAAACCAAAAATTCAGTATTTGCATATAAATGCACACTTATATATATAGTATAGTATGAGGGGTGAAGTTAGACGTATAGGTAGGATGACGCAAATTATATGAAAAGGCATATCCTGATTAAAAAATTCTGAAAAAAATACAGTTTATACGCATATGTTTCTGAAGAAAAATTTCAGGACTAGGCATATTTTAGAATTTGTTATGATCATAAGCATATTTTTCTAAAATTTTGTCAAAAATGTATATTTTCAAAAGTACAAACTCAGGGATAGTAATTAACCACCTCGGCCAATGAGTGGCTTCGCCACTGACACTGTCAATATGAAATCTAAAAGGAGTCAATATATCGTACCCCAAAAAATTAGTTTCTAAGAAACAAGAAATTTTCCTTAAAAACTAGAAATTTTGAAACCTGAAACAAGAGTATGGATGTGGAACGATATCGTCTACCGCGCAACATCGATACTGTGCGTGCTGCGCAGTGAATCTCAGTCTTTTATTTGCATCGAGATTCGTGCAAGCAAACTTCATATTTTCAGACTCTCTGGATCAAATCTGGGCCGTCCGTAGCTTACACCGCAAAAAATCTAGGCCGTCCGTCGGTGCTGCGCGGTAGAAGAATAGGTTCCGTATGGATGTGGGTTAAATTAAAAAAAAAATTGTACCAACAACGAACTATAAGAGTCTAGTCGATCGATTGTCCTTAGAGGTGGCAGAATCCGATCCGATCCGAGAAACCCATCCGACCCGACTTGACTCAAGCCCGACCTGATCTGATTTGTTAGAAAGTCAAACTGACTCAGACCCGACCTGATCCGACCCGACATGACCCGTAATCCGATCTTACGCGACAATGATTAACCCGTAATCCAACCCGACCCGACCCGACCCGTAACTTGATCTTACGCGACAAAGGTTGACCCATAACCCGACTCGACCCGACCAGAGATGACCCGTAACCCGATCTGAATCGACACATAAAGACCCGAGACCCGATCCGACCCGACCTGACACGACCTGCAACCCGATTTGAAGCGACACCTTTGGACCCGAGACCCAACCTGACCCGACCTGCTTCGACCCATGATCCGATCAGAAGCGACACCCGTGGGCCCGATACCCGACCTGACCCAACCTGCTTCAACCTGTGACTCGATCCTTAGCGACACATGTGGACCCGAAACCCAACCCGACCGACCTGAGATGACCCGTAACCCAATCTGAAGCGACACATGTGGACCCGAAAGTCTGAAACCTGAACCGATTTGATGTCAGGTTATAAAATAAATATAAAAATGTGTTTATAGTTTATACTTTACAATAAGAAATTGGATAATAAATTAAGAAATTTTATATAATGATATTAATTCACCATCTTATAAATTCATTTGGATGAAGAAAATAATAGAAAAACTAAATTAATATATGATGTCACTTTGGCTAAAATTCATGTATTAAAAGTTGTCGACCTGATGTCTCCGATCCGACTCGTGACTTGAAAGTTGTCGGCACTCGTCAACCCGAGGCCCGACCCGATGTCGCCTGATACCTGAAAGTTGTCGGCACTCGTCAACCCGAGGCCCGACCCGACCCGAGACTTGAAAGTTGTCGGCACTCATCGACTCGAGGCCCGACCTGATCTCGCCCGACCCGACACGTGACCTGAAACTTGTCGGCACTCGTCGACACGAGACCTGACCCGATCTCGCCCGACCTGACCCATGACCCGAAACTTGTCGGCACTTGTAGACCCGAGGCTCGACTCGATCATGCCCGCCCCGACCCATGACCCGAAAGTTATCGACATCGGACTGTTGGGTAACGAACAGTTCAAAACTCGTCAATTGGCCTAAACAGCGGAAAGACCGTAAAACAAAAATTTTACGTCTGACTTAAGCCGGAGATTAAGCGGGGTATGTCCGATAAACCACAGAGGGTGTCCAACTCCCATTTATCCCTAATATTGTAGAAAATTAAATTTTGTGATTTTTTGAGCTTTCTAGCTATTTTTTAAAAACAGTCCAGATTTAATACTACAAAAGTGTCATTTCTGGGTTGTTTTTGAAAAATATTTAAAAAATAGCAAGAAAGCTCTAAAAATCACGAAATTTTATTTCCTACAAGATTTTGATATGAAGAATTTATTGAGCAACTTAAATATCAATTTAATGACCAAATTAAATACAAATGGGCGCATAGTACGTTATGTGGTGTACTATGCATATTATTTTAGTCATGCTATATATACATATATATATATATATATACACATATACATATATATACATACATATATATACATACATATATATACATACATATATATACATACATATATATATATATATATATATATATATATATAGAGGGGGGATCCGTGGCCTCCTTATCGTGGCCTCCACTCCGTAGCCTCCAGTCCTATTTTCCACCAAAATCAATGATATGGCTGATCCGGACCGTTCAAAACATTACTCATACTAATATAGACTTGGAGACTAAATTTTAGATTTTTTTGAATTTTTTTTACTATTTTATCTGACGGGTTGAAAATTGGATGTCTATAAGTCGTTAGATAAATCCAATTTTCAACCCGTCCGATAAAATAGTAAAAAAAAATCAAAAAATCAAAAATTTGGTCTCTAAGTCTATATTAGTATGAAGAATGTTTTCAACGGTCCGGATCGACCATTTTCATTGATTTTGACGAGGAGGCTAGAGGAGGCTACGAAAAAGGAGGCCAATGGATCCCCCCTCATATATATATATATATATATATATATATGAGTTTGGATAATGTGAAAACGTTTGCACTTCGGTCGAAGTGCAAAAGTTTTACATTAGCTAACTTTTTGTGCATTACGAAGTCGAGATTAGTTTTGGCATCACACTTGAATTTTAAATTTTAAAATTCAAACGATCGATCCAAACCGTTCAATGTGATCTCTATATTGGAATATAATCTTACTATAAACCAAATTATTCATTTTAAAAAATAAATTTACTATTTTTATAGGAGTTCAAAATCAGCCATATTGAATGGTCTAGAAGTCATATATCAACAAATTTCATATCACTCTAGAAAATAGTAAAAAGATTCTAAAAATTGAAAATTTTGGTCTCTAATGAGATTTTTATATGGAGATCACATTGGACGGTTTAGATGAATTATTTAAAATTTTCTTATTTGAAATATGAATGTGAAGTCAAAACAAATCATGACTTCATAATGCACAATAACATCTATCTATATATATATAAAGAAAGAGTTAGGACATGGTGTTATATAAAAACGGAGATTTATCTTATTAAAATCTACCTGAAAATAAAAGAATTCATTTTTTCCAATGTTAAGGGCGAGAAATTTTACTCAGCATCTTCTCTCAAAGTTTAGAAAGAGAGAGGCCTTACATGGTTGTATGACATTGTAACTTCGATTTTGTCCCTTGTTGCTTGCTGCGCATATTTGTTGGTGGGGGAGGGAACGAGAGAGAGAGCATAGAGTTTTGATTTGTGTACCAAGGTTTTTGTTGTGATTGTGTTAGGTTTTAGGTTTTTAGTTCACGTGAAAGCGAGTCTAAAACAAGTTGCATCATTAGATGCTTTACTATTCATTTTTGTTGTTTTTATTTACTATTTAAGACCATATTAATATTTGACACCGAAAAAATAATTGTTTTAATTATAATTTCATCGATATTTTATATATACGAAAAAATGATAATTAATACAAAATTTACAGACATCAAATGACTTGAAAATAATGAAATTTGATATGGTTGACTTCAGGATTTTGTAGTCCATTTCTAATAAACTTTATGAAATGCATAATGACATCCAATGTGGTGAAAATAGATAGAGGGGAGATCATCAACACTGAGTTACTTTGACAATTTTACCGAATTTCAAATATTTTGATAAAAATCTTAAAAATAGAAAAAAGATCATAAACATATTCTTGAACTTTTAAATTAAATGTGTTTAAAATTTGATGTAATTTGAATGTCATTTCGTTCTCCATAAAAAATCATCAAGTATCATACAATTTTTTAACAATTAAGAATTAATGGTCAATGATCAAGTATGAAATGAAACTTAAATTACATATCACATCAAATTTACTATTATGTAAGTTCAAAGTATGTGTCTATCAATTTTTTAGTGTTCAATATCTTTCAATTTATCTCAAATTTTATTGTTAAGATTGTCAAAATAATCATTATGAAGTGATCATATCTCAGATAATAGAAATTTTAGGGATTTACAGAAAGTAGTGACTTAATGAAAATGGTCGAACAAATGATCAAATTAATAAAATAGCCTCACGAAGCTAGCGACCAGTAGAAGGAGAGAAAAGAGCAAGCGAGTGAAATCCTAGACGGAAAAGGTCGCCTCCGGCCTCCCCTCGCCTCCATCCCCTCCTCCCTTCCTCCATATCTCCCCTCTTCTCTATTATCTTCTCTTTTCGTTTCTCTTCTCCCCCTTTTCTCTTCCATTTTTCTCTGATCTAACAGAGGATCGATCTGGCACTGGACAGTTCGATCGTTGTTGTGGCAACGCGGGTAGAAGTCGGCAACAAGCTGGTGTAGTTCGACCTCCTCTCCTCTTGATCTGATGTGTTTTGGTGATCTCATTTTCAGTTTAATATCTCAACAGTTCGAGCACATGGCAACACTAAAGGGCAGGAAAAACTGGATTCGAATGCAGATCTAGCGAGGTGAAGTGGATTTAGGTAGGCGATTGATTCATTGGAGGTGTTCTGCTTGTTGAGGTGTTCTGAGGTGGTGATTGACAGTGGAGGCGCTATGTATAAGGCGATCTGAAAAGGGGAACCACAAGTGTGCGATGGTGAAGTGGCGTTGTGCATCTTGTGATCTGTTCGTGGGCGGGTGCGAAGGTTAGTCGAGCTACGGCGAAGGCAAACTGTGTGATCATGTGACAGAGATATAATCTTTGCAAGCTTGTGACAGGTTCTGCTCGAGTTTGTTCGCGACGGCTGGCTGAACAACGACAATAGTGATTTCCTTCAGATTCAGGACAAGATCGGAGTGAAGATGAATGATTCGATGCATGTATTAATTACTGGTAATTAAGGATCTGGTACTGGTGCTAAGTACGAGTAGAGAGGATCAGAGATAAAAATCTGCTACTGGCACCAAATATTGGTAAAAAGATCTGATACTCGCATCAAATATTGGTAGAGGTATAGAATTATGGTACTGAGGTTTGGATTATAAATGGAGCACTGTTAGCGACAATATACGAGGATCCTTATCAGTAGATTTTAGTGGTATATCAGTATCAAAGTTTATAAATCACCAATTCAGCATCTCAATCGTTATGCTATATTATTTTGCTTTCTATAATGCTACAGTTGCACAGTAATAATCATGATGTACAACTCGTTGTTAACGTCACAAGAGAAACAGAAAGAGAATCATATATGCATGTTTGGCTTGATTATAGCATTAATTGTATTTGTGGGGTTCACATAATCACATCACCCTCAAACGAATCAATGACAAGACAAATTTTGGGTAAGTAAACCAACATGAACCAAATAATTAATATATAAGTAATATCATTCATGTGATATTAGGCAATTTTAGGATATTTTCAAACATTTATTTTTGAGATAGGAGAATGCTTTTTTCTAATCATTTGCAGCATTTTTTAAGATAAAAATGACGATATTTGTGACTCAGTCTAATATAAATTTAACCTAAATTTTTCCTTAGAGCGTTGGCGGTTCAGAACATTTTGTTCACCGATCGCTTTCATTTAGAAGACTGTCACTTGAAAAACACGCCTGACCACAACCTCCCCCGTTCCCTTCACGATCACCCTTTCACGGAGCGAGGGATCAGTGGAATGGAGAGAAAAAGGGAGGAGTTGGTTGGAGGATGGAGAAAGTTGGTCGGAGAAGGTGGTGTCACAGGTTGTGGAGAACTCCAATGAGACGGCGATGGTTGAGCCATAAAGAAGAAGGACATGAAAAATAAGTCATGGAGAAGAAGCACAATTTTATCTTTTAAAAAAATACAAATAAGAGAGCTAACTACGTTTTTTGTTGAGAAATAAGAAAGAAACTAGTTTCAGTTGACATTTCAGAGTTTTTTTAGTTTTGAATAACACAGAACAAATTGTCTCTAGAAAATTATAAGAAAAATAAATTTACCAAATTTCTAAGTGGCGAATATGTAAAAAATATCAAATATAGTATTTGAATTCTGAACGAAATTGTTCAGAACAATAGTCAAGTTCCTTCAGATCGATAACTTCAGATATTTGGTTGACATGGTAAATTTCGTTGCATACCACATGTGACCTACTTAACAACTTAGCTGCATTAATTTCTCTCTCTTCTTGATCTTCCTGTTGTTTTGAGCATCTTTCTATCTATAATGACAAGCCATATAAAACAAATTCAGTAATTGTCATATATATATATATATATATATATATATTCATGTCATGTCCAACCCCATATTATACTCTAATTTTAGTTGTAAATTAGTAATTTTACAATTTTAAATTGTGATACCTACAATTGCCAATTTTGAACTAATTATTACGTTGATGCAGTATTTAAACATATTGCTCATGAAAAATAACCAAACCAATATTATTCTACAAATTTACAGACAAAAAATGATCTGCCATATTGTTTTTTTATAAATTGTAATGACCATGCAATTTGATTCGAGATCCAGCGTAACTGTACATCTCTATTTAGCTTATATTTATCATGCAAAATATTAGGGCGGTACTATGATTGATATAGATATTAGATAATATGATATTTAGTCAAACTAAAATGGCTTTATCATGCAATTCATTTTGTAAATTTCTTATTATTCAACTAAATTTAAGGTTATTAACATGAATATAGTGTGATTAAACTATGGTCATTAATTGAGTGATTAATAAATTATTATTTTGTTGCCTTAAGTATTATTAAATTTATGGATTATTTTTTTATCTGACTAGAGTCAATAACTGAGATTGTGAAACTTCATAATATAGATGATATATATTCTTAAAAGTCTCTAATCAAAGTAATTAGCAGGAACACTAACTTATAGTTACAAGGTTAGAATGTGGATTAAAAGATGGTTATGTTTTACATACCATACAAATGAAATCGTTTTAATCACATTAATACATGTTACAGGAACATGGTATTTTACAGACTTCGAATGAAACATCAAATGAAATTGTGTACGTGTTATTAATGTTTTCATTCAATGTTAAGTTCTAAAATATGAGGTATTCATTTTTTCTACTAAGAGATGTGTATGTGTGATTGTTATCTAACGATGTCGGTAGATCGCAGTCGTAACGGTAACTTTTCGATATACATAGCTTAGCTGAGGTAGTGATAGTTTACCAAAAATACTATTGTCCCTCGTATCTATATACGAGTTATAGTATCACTGAGTCTCTTGATATAGTAGGCGATGCGAAACTTGTACTCATTTGGAACTGTTTAGATGCATCTCACTCACAAAATTTGTAATGACAGTAACTGTCATTGAGTTGGTGATAAATGAGTTAATAGAATGAATATTGTAATATATAACTTTTTTCATCAAATTACAACTGCTCAAATGATGATGATGATAAGTGATGCGAAATTGCGAATCCATAAGTAAGGCACACGCTGCAAGATGAATATTCCCTAGCAAAACTTTACGAATCAGATCAACTAAATATATAATTTGTTTATCGTAGAAAAATCTGACCGACCATTATCTACGTACAATTTGATGATTTCTAGGCTTACAACTGCGTGTCCTTACTATTCTTGCTTTTTTACGTTTGACCGAGACAGAGACCAGAAATGGACTCAGAAAAGGTTCCAGTTAAAAATAGTTAATCGTGCACAAGGACAAAGGAGGGATTAAAAAAGAAACAGCTCTTTTTGGAGGAGTGGGGAAGAGATTAATACCTGACAAAAATCGCCATTAATGCATTCTACACCGTACGATTGGCACAAATCAGATCTCTGTCAGAGTTTAAAATGTGGTGAACATACATCCCAAGTACAGCCAATGCTGTATTATGTTATTTTGTTTAGTATCATTTCGTTGAAACATAATGATTGCTTTGTAGCGTACAAGTATTGGAATTTTCTCACTTGCCAGTTGCCATTAACGGACAGCTAGAATCGTTTCGTAATTTGGAGGCACCATTACGAATCTACCTATTAATATTATATCCCTCCTCTAGTCCTCTATTAAGAATCGTTTCGTAATTTACTCGTTAAAGATATTTGAATGCAAAATGTATTGTGATGTTTTAGAACACAATGGTTTCTTTAACTAAGAAGTAAGCAACCTTTCTGTATTTCTATTTGTATTTTTTGTTCTTTAAAGAAAGAGAGCTGATATATCGATTTCTTTATTAATTTCTCCATCGATCTCAATAGAACGGGTTCAATGGAGTTCAGTTTGCAAGTTATTTTTGTTATGATGCATGTTGTTTTTTTTTTGTATTAGGCATGTTGTTTTTTGTATAGGCATGTTGTTTTTGTTATTATGCATATAATTGACTGCACGCTCGACTGAAAACGAAGGTCGCTACGTTCATCGATGCGGATCGTTACCCTCATCGATGCGGACTGGACGAATCCAGTTGCATTTATTTTGAAAATTGTTTTAGTTATGATGCATGTTATTTTGATTATTATGCGTATTTTTTTGTTATTTTGTATGTAATTAACATGCAAAATAATACGAATAACATTCATAATAACACATTTATCTAATATAATTAACATACATAATATAAATTATAAGTTGAAAAACAACATGTATAATTATAACGAAAACAACATGCATTTTAAGTAAAACAATTTTTCGTCCGAACTTAACTGAACGCGTCCAGTGCGTATCGATGATGGAATTAATGCAGAAATCGGCTAAACATTTTTCTTAAAGAAAGACCCACGTTGTATATATCTCAGTTTTTTAATACTTGGGTAATTAACCGTTTTTTTTTCTCATGAATGAAATTAATTTGTTTGATTTAAAACATTGCTGAATATTTTTATTCTTCTAAGATGCAAAAAATGTCGTAAGATTTGTATTTAGTTCCGTGGTTAGTCCTGCCCGACTCCTAGAGTGGATCAAGTGTGCGGTTGGTACCAGGGGCGGAGCCACCTTGCACCAGGGGTGCAGCTGAACTCTCTTGGAAAAAAAAATTTCAAAAATGATCATATATTTTAAAAAAAATTTCAAAAATGACCATATATTTGAAATTTTTTTGCATAAATGACCATGTAAAATAATTTTTTTCTAAGAATAACCATCATTTCGAACCCCCTGGAAAATACCGTAAATCTTGAACCCCCCTGGCGAAAATCCTGAATCCGCCCCTGGTTGGTACAAACTACAAAATGTATGGATTCCAATGATGACTTGCAACACGAGGATCATCAGCATTGAATCAAACTAGAGTTCTAAATTTGTTCAGTTTGGCACGGTACGGTCAGAAACGACACGACACTATTAGTATTTTATTATTTTTACCGTATCTTTTTATGTCGTGTCTATAATTGGAAATGATCGGCACAAAACGGTTAAGATATGGTAAGTTTAGAAACACCGTGCCTAAATGTATCGTGTCTTCACCGTGTCGTACCTAAACGTGTTGTGTATTAACCGTGCCGTGCATATAGTGACGTGTTTGTTCGTGCCGTGTTACTTCGGCACGACGTGCCTTATTCGTGTTAATTGTGACGAAAATAAATAAAAACAAAAAATAGGAAAAATAATTTACAAAAACATAAAAATCTGAAAAAAAAAAATTCTTCAAATTTTATAGACAATTATTTTTTTAACCTCTAGTACATTTTTTTATAGTCATAACAACCCCATCCTAAACGCGTAAGAAATTCAAAAAACAGGAATTTGAACCCTCGGAACAAACACCCAGGCCCCCCCACAGCCCCACTCCCGCTGGAAAATTAAAAAAAAAATTGAACTTGTCACACTCCAGAAGTAATAACCATCTTAAGGGTATTAATCCCGCCACGTATACTCGATTACAAGTACACGAAAGGCTTAATTAATTACCAAGAATTTGATATTTAGATTAAGATATTATACTTAATTTTAAGGAAAAATACACTCATTGAACACACAATACATGAATATCCAACAAATATATATATATATATATATATATATATATATATAGAGCATGGCTAAAATAATATGCATAGTACACCACATAACGTACTATGCATATAGATATAGGTCAATTAATTGAGATTTAAGTTGCTCAATAAATTCTTCATATGAAAATATTGTAGGAAAACAAATTTCGTGATTTTTAGAGCTTTCTTGCTATTTTTTAAATATTTTTTAAAAACAGTCCAGATTTAATACTACAAAAGTGTCATTTCTGGACTGTTTTTAAAAAATATTTAAAAAATAGCAAGAAAGCTCTAAAAATCACAAAATTTTATTTCCTGCAAGATTTTGATATAAAGAATTTATTGAGCAACTTAAATATCAATTTAATGACCAAATTAAATACAAATGATCTCATAGTATGTTATGTGGTGTACTATGCATATTATTTTAGCCATGCTCATATATATATATATATATATATACATATATACATATATATACATATATACATATATATACATATATACATACATATACATATATACATACATATATATATATATATATACATATATATATATATATAGAGAGATAGGCTAGGGTGCTTCATGGAGCACCAAACCCCTAATGCTCCACACCGTATCTTCAATTTAAAAATTCCAACACCGATCCAAACCGTTGAACATGATCTACATATTTAAATCTACTTGAAGATTGAATTTTATATTTTTTTGCTATTTTTTAGAGAGGTAAGAAAATTGCAACTTTTGTTGGTCCAGAAACCGTTTGATTAGCAACTTTTCTACCTCTTTAAAAAAATAGCAAAAAAATTCAAATAAATGTAAAATTCAATCTCCAAGTAGATTTCAATATGTAGATCATGTTCAACGGTTCGGATCGCTCGTTGGAATTTTCAAATTGGATCTAACGGATGTGGAGCACGAGCGATTTGGTGCTCCATGGAGCACCCTAGCCTTTCTCTCTATGAGGTAGGCTAGGGTGCTCCATGGAGCACCAAATCCCTAATGCTCCACACCGTATCTTCAATTTAAAAATTTTAACGATCGATCCAAACCGTTGAACATGATCTACATATTTAAATCTACTTGGAGATTGAATTTTATATTTTTTTGAATTTTTTTGCTATTTTTTGAATTTTATATATAATTCAGGATCTGTACAAAGTTTTACAGCGGAAGCTACAAAAAAATAAAATACATATAAGAGAGGACGATCCCATCAAAGGACGTGGAAACGACCTCACTAACCTACTACAAACTACTCATAACCAAACAAAGTAAAATAAAACAAGGATCTGATCAACAAAACGGAGGACGCCTGGATACATCATCCTAACGCTCTCCTCTACAGATCAAGTGACTCTTGCTCCGTACCTGGACCCCACAACCAACCGTGAAACGTGAGTAATTTATAAAAATTACCCAGCGTGGATTAAGGTCCAGTCTTTAAGATTATATCCGATTCAAGATTGGACCAATCACATTTACTGAGAATATCTATATCAAGCTACTACACCTAACTGATGTTTTGTTTAACCATTAATCAATTTAAGTAAATGTTTAAGTCTATCCAAAGAATCGATACGAGAAAGAAACTCCAAAAAAAATTTATGAGAAATAGTAATATAAGATAAATAATAAAGTTAAAAATCATGAGTCCGCTTCTGTTCACAATTTAATAAATATAATATTATATTGCAAAGTGGATTGGTAGCTCCACTAGTAGTTAGAATGATTTTGTTGAGGTCATGAATTTGAATCTCTATGCGTATAAAGTTTCAAACCTGCAAGTGATATTTGACAACTAATAAATGTGAGAAATAATCGAACTCCTTATATATATATATATATATATATATATGAAAAAACTATATTAGTATTTTAGTATATATTTATATTTTTAACTGAAATTTTATAAAAAAGTCGGTTTAATTTATAAAATATACACTCGTCATGCAATTAACCAACAACATATATGTTAGATTAATAAGCGTAGAGTAGTGAATTGACCACGGTCCAAACTCGTTCGGTCTAACGGGTTGGCCGGTCTACGGGTTGGTCGGGCTGAGTTTTTACGAGTTCAAATTTTGTAGGCCGATCGCAATTCATCTTAGGCTCATGGGTCGGCGACTGACGGCTTTGAGGCGAGTTCGGGGCAGGTTGGGTTGATGGGTTTGATGGATTTTTTTGAATTTAATGGGTTATTCCCGGGTATAACCGAGTTGGAACATATTTTGCACGGGTTTAGGACGAGTTTTGGATGAGTTTTGCATGGGTTTGGGACGAATTGACGGGTCAGGTCGGTTCGGGTTGGTCCAATTTCGGGCCGAATTTAACACGGGTATTTTTCCAAAAAAATTGGCTGCAACCCGTCTTTGGCCCTCGGTTTTTAGGACGGGTCTGCATGAGTTTGCCCTCGGGTCTAGTCAGCCCGGGATGCGACCACGTATTTCTCGGGGTCGGGTCGGGCCTATACGGGTGTTATCAAATCCCTATTGTAGAGATGTCCCTTCCATCCTCTAATCCTCTGTTGAGGTGGCAAGTCGGGTGGGTCGGGCAGGTTTGGATCGGGTCGGGTCGAATTTGTTTGATGGTCGACAGTAGTCAGGTTGCCAGTCGGATAAGATCAGTTTGGGTCACGTCAGTCTTTTTCGAGTAACGAGTTGGGCCGTGCGAGACGGATCGGGTTTTGAGTCGGACATTATCGACAACTTTCAGGTCTTGGGCCGGGTCGTGCGGGATCCAGGCGGGTTGCACCGACAACTTTTGAGTTTTATTTTTTATTTTTAAGTTCAATCGAACAAGATTGGGTCGCGTTATTGAATTGTGTTATTAAATCTTGATTTTCTCTCATGCTAATTTGATAGTAAAATTAGATTATGATGTAGGCAAGATATGATTAGATCGATTTACAAGTTGTATCAGGTCAAGTAGGATCGGGTCGGATCGGGTCCTCATGTGTCGATCCATCTCGAGTTACGGGTCGTCCCAGGTCGGGCTCGCGCTCGGGTCCTCATGTGTAGCTTTATCTCGTGTTACGGGTTGTCTCGGGTCGAGTTGGGTCAGGCTCGGGTCGCTCATGTGTCGCTTCATCTCGGGTTACGGGTCATCTCGGATCGAGTCAGGTCGGTCGGATCAGGCTCGGGTCCGCATGTGTTGCTTCATCTCGGGTTACGAGTCGTCTAGGGTCTGGTTGAGTTTAGATCCACATGTATTGCGCCATCTCGAATTACGGGTCGTCTCAGATCAGGTAAGGCTCGGGTCGCTCATGTGTCGCTTCTGTTCGGGTAAGAGATCATCTCGAGTCTGATCGGATCGAATGGGGTTCAAGTTAGTTTGATTTCATTCAAATATCAGATCGAATCAGATCGGTCGGATTTTTCAAATCGGGTAGGATTCTGTGATCTCTAGTTCTATGTAATGGTGAGAAAATATCATCTGATATAAATCTCAACGGATGAAAAGCTCATCAAAATTCAACAGAGGTTACAATTTCCTATAATAGTTGGAGGCGTCAAATTTAGGAGATATGTCAAATTACCATGGCCCACGGGCTGAGCTTTCTATTTGATCTAACTTGATATCTACGAGCAGGGTCAGATACCAACATTTGTTTAACGGATTTAACGAGGTGCAATTGGAATTCGGATAATAAAATTGCGACAAAATCAAGGCCCAAATGAGTTCCGATAAAGGGCCATTACAAACTGGACCCTCAAATACCTTAAATTATTAATCTAGACAGTTTTTCTTTCTTTTATCTACGATCTGAATCGGATCCTAAAAAGCAACATCCAATTCGACAAACGCCAGCTGCCAGCATCACAGCATCTCCTTTCCTCTCATTCCTCTTCAGAGATCCGAGTCTCAGGGAGAATCACTGTCTGATTTCTTCTTCTTCTTCTTCAATTCGAAGTTCATGCCATAGAATTGAAGGCAATGCAAGACTATGAGGCGCGCAATTCAAACAAATCTAATAAACACAACACCAGCTGATGGCAACATGAAGTGACAACAGAGTTACTCACATAAGATCAAATAGGATTAGTTACATATTAATTACAGCTTAACAGTTAGTTAGACTTTGTACTCTTTACATCTTCTATAAATACAAGACTCCTGCCTCAGATGTAATCAATCAAGAAATGAGAAATCAATAAAATCATTTGTCTTCCTTAATCTTCATCTTCTCTACTAATCTCTTTAAAATCCACTCTCATGTCATCCATACCGGTCTCCTTACCACCTCAATAATCCAGAGAGAGCTTCTTTCCTTGTCTGCTTCTCACACCATCGGCACTTCGTTCTTCTCGTAGCCTCTTCTCCAAAAATTGCTCCATCCCTGACCTTTGAGAACTTACTGGCTATTTGGCCTTTGTCATCTCCAGCCGATGTGGAAACCCATGTATACTGACAATTTCTTTATCATCTTTTACATCCTTAAATATATTTTGATGTCGAATAATGTATGTTGCAAGGAAGGCACCCATACCACTGAAGATTAGTCTTGGGCTGCCGAGTTCTCTTGAAGCATCACCTACCCACGGTTGATTCGTATCGGCTATGAAACAAGTAGGTGAAGGAAACTTCTCCTTTAGACATAATATGAGTGACTACTTGAGCAATTTACATGCATTAACAAATTTATAATCTGGTTCAACTCAGAAAGTAAATCAGCACTCTCTCAACCTTTGGGAAAACCTGCTTTCGCACAAGGGAATTCAAGCTTCAGAAAGTTGATTGGAAGTTTGGATTCTTCAATATTTTCAATTATTTTTTTATCCTCAAGGAATTCACGAGAGTTGTAACGAAGGTGACGGTTGCACCATGCTCGGCTAGTAGACGTGCTATGTCTACCATTGGAATCATATGATCTTGTGTCATTAGTGGGACCAACACATAGTAAGGTTTTGATTCTGAATCCATGGCTAGTGTTTTTGGTTGGGACAGGGTAAGAGGTAGAAGTGTGTTATTTGTGCAAAATGACAATGACAATGAGTGTATAGTATGTTTTTAAAGGACAAGTGATATGGTGGGTGGCCCAATAGTATGGATTCATATTCCACGAAATATTTCATATTACGAAATAGCAATCAAATGATTCATACAATTTTAAAATTTACACGCACAAATTTCAAAATTATGTAAACCATTCGACTTTCTATTTCGTAATACGAAGTATTTCTTGGAACGTGAATTTCAATAGTATTCTCCTTTTCATCCACATCACTGCTTACGAGCTCAGAATTACTTCTTAGAAACTTTTTTGTTCAATAATAATTGGACATCACTGCATCACATGAGGAAGCTTTGGGACATGTCATATATTTCCTTATTTTAAATTATTTCCTCATATCATATATGGTTTGAAATTGTAAGTAGACATTATCGTGCTCAACTACTTACATACAATCATTATATAAGTACTACTAATCATTTTTAAAATTTCGATAGCGAAATTAAAATTACTAAAAGAACATTAAAGATCTTAGAAATCAAAATCTTCACGTGTAAATCAATCAAGAGATTGTGTACCTCTTGTCATGTCTAGCTATAGAAGAATACTTGAATTATTCTCCGCAAACCGTCAGAAGAACCGCATGGTAATTTCTCTCATCTTTCTCTTTCTAAGTAATGACAACTTATTCTTTATGAAAAATGAATGAAGAAGTGATCAATCTTAAATTAGAATCCACATATTTATAATTACCTGTCATTAAAGCAATACTAATAGAGAAGATGTATTTAAAACAGATGAAACGTCAGAGGTAATGCGCTGGATACATTATACATGCATCATCTGCGCCTCTTGACCAAACATTATCATGCGCTGCTTATTGGATACATGCATCATAAATTAATTAAAGGAATATGTTAATATATTGCACCTTTTAATTAGATGCATTGAATGAAAAGGTTATCTGTTACCAAACTAAATGGTGAGCCTATATAAAACCAATTTATATGTGTCTCTTATATGCTCTTGAAAGCAAATCAAATGCATTGAATTTATCAGGTGCTCCTATCGCACCTTCTGTCTTAACAAAAATGCATTTAACCTCCTCTTAAAAGATGCATTGAATCTTTTAATTAAGACCATTAGAGCAGCCCAATTAAAATACCCCATTATTTTTAAATTGAGCCACATAATATTCTTACATTTTCCAACTTGGTCCATTATAAATTTTATGACACTACAATGTTCATAAGGTGCACAATAATATTGTATGCCTTAATGCATGTTTCAATAAATTCTAATATCATAATATTTATATTTAAGCAAAAATAAATACGAGTCATGGCGGTTGCTAATATATTTGTTACTAACTTCCTTCCATGTACTACAATATATATTCTAACTTAATATAAACTATAATGGTATAATTTAGGATCCACATTAATTGTCTAATTTACATAGACTAATTTCTATTAATAGAAAATAATAATATATATATAAACTTAAATGAATAGGAATTTTATTTGAAACAATCAATCAATAACAATATTATAAATAATTAATTATTTATAATATAAGTTTAATTACAACATTTATCACAGCAAATTATCCCCATTCTTTCAACATGTTCGTGAAATATCTTGGATGGTAATCCTTTCGTCAAAGGATCAGCTATCATCATCTCTGTGCTTATATGTTGTATTGTTATTGTTCGTTTCTATACTTCTTCTATGACGACAAAATACTTAATCTCTATGTGCTTGGCTTCTTTGGAGTACTTGTCATTTTTGCTGAAGAAGACTGCTGTAGAATTATCGCAATAAATTTTCAGCGCCTTGGCAATACTGTCAACAATTCTTAGTCCTGAAATAAACTTACACAGTCATAATCCTTGTACCATGGCTTCAAAACATGCCACAAACTCGGCTTCTATAGTGGATGCAGCAATTACTGTCTGCTTCGCACTTTTCCATGAGATTGCTCCGTTGGCTAGAAGGTACACATATCGCAAGTTGATTTTCGTGTATCACAACACCCAGTATAGCCTGAATCTGAATAACCAACTGCTTCTAAATAGTTTGATCTTCTATACATCAACATGTGGTCTTTAGTACCTTGAAGAAATCTTAAAACTTTCTTTGCTGCATTCCAATGTTCTATTCCAGGATTGCTTTGATAACGTTCAAGCATTCCTACAATAAAACTGATATCTGGTCTTGTACAAGTTTGTGCATACATTAAATTACCCACAATGGAAGAATAAGGAATTTTATTCATTTATTCCTTTTCCAATTCATTTTAGGACACTGATATAAACCAAATTTATCCCCTTTTTGAATCGGTACTTTACCAGCCGAACATTTCTCCATCTTAAATCTCTTGAGAATCTTATTAATATATGCTTTCTGAGACAAACCTAACAAACCTTGTGATCGATCACGAAATATTTCTATTCCTATCACATAGTTTGCCTCGCCCATATTTTTCATTTCGAAATTCTTCGAGAGAAAATTCTTGGTGTTTTTCATCATACCAAGATCGTTGGTTGCAAGTAAAATATCGTCAACATATAGAACTAGAAACATTATCTTACTCCCATTGACCTTCAAGTATATACAACAATCAACAATGTTTTCCTTAAAACCAAAAGAAGTAATTACATCATTGAACTTGAGATACCATTGTCGTGATGCTTGTTTCAGCCCATATATCGATCTTTTCAATTTGCAAACCATATCCTTTCCCCCAATTGAAAAGCCTTCGGGCTGATCCATGTAGACTTCCTCTTTGAGTTCTCCGTTGAGAAAAGCGGTTTTGACGTCCATTTGGTGTAACTCAAGATCGTAATGAGCTACTAAAGCTAATATGATACGTAAAGAATCTTTCTTAGAGACGGGTAAACATGTCTCTTTATAATCAATGCCGTCTTTCTGAGTGAAATCTTTAACAACTAGTCTAAATTTATATCGTTCAATTTTGCCTTTTGAGTCACGTTTGATCTTAAAGATCCATTTACATCCAACTCGTTTGAAATCATGAGGCAATTTAACGAGATCCCAGACTTGATTTTGTTCCATTGATTTTAACTCGTCTTTCATGGCATTGATCCATTTATCATATTCTTCACATTCAATAGTTTTTTTGTATGAAATCGGATCATCTATTGCAGAATCAATTTCAGATTCTTGTAGATAAACCAAATAAGCATTAGATATAGCCGATTTTCGTTCACGGCTAGACCTTCTTAATGATGTCTCATTTGGTTCAACTATATCATCAGCAATGATGTCATCAATCGGAATGTCATCAGTAACAATTGGTTGTTCTGGAATATTTGGAATAATTACTTTCGAAACAACAGACAAAGAAACAACAACTCGCTCCGTAATTTCTTGAAGATCAGAATTACACTAATCATAATTTCTTGTACTGACTTCAGCATTCTCGATAAAACGTGTATTTCCGGATTCAACAATTCTCGTACTATGATTTGGACAGTAAAATCTGATTAGATTTCTCTGGATATCCAATAAAGAGTCCGCTAATTGGTCTGAAATCCAATTTCTTTTCGTGTGGGTTATCCAAATGTATCTCCGCAGGGCAACCCCATACATGTATATGACACAAACTAGGTTTTCTTCTCATCCACAGTTCGAAAGGATTTCTTTCTACTGCCTTACTTGGAACCCGATTTAGTAAATACAAATGGTGTTAAGTGCATACATCCACAAAGATTTAGGTACAGTTGAGTTACTGAGCATACTCCTAACCATGTTCATAAGTGTTCTGTTACGACGTTCAGCAATACCATTTTGTTGTGGTGTGCCAGGCATAGTGTATTGCGCACATATACCACACTTTTCTAAAAATTCAGCAAAGGGTCCAGGATTTTGTCCTGATTCGTCATATCTACCATAAAATTCTCCACCGTGATCAGATCGAATGATTTTCACTTGTTTTTCTAATTGTCGTTCAACCTCATTAATAAACACCTCAAGTGCATCAATATATTGTGACTTCTCATTTAAAAGATAAACAAACTCATAACATGAAAAATCATCGATGAAGGTGATGAAATACTTTTCTTTATTAAAGGAAGGAACATCAAATGACCCACAAATATCTGTGTGAATTATTTCTAGAAGTTGAGAGCTACGAGTGGCATCTTTCTTAGTATTCTTTGTTCGTTTGCCTTTTATACAATCAATACATACACCTAAGTCAGTAAAAATCCAAGTTTGAAAGAATTTTAGATTTTACTAAACATTGCAATCTTTCTTTGGATATATGACCCAATCTTTTGTGCTACAAGTATGCCGACTTTTCATCATTCATATTACTTTTCATCCCAATAGTATTGTTTACGGTAATCAGAGATTCTACATAAGAATTATCTAACTCTAATTTATATAATCCATCAATCAAATTACCACAACCAATCATGAAATTATTTTTATATAAACTAAAGTATTTAGATCCAAACTTAAATACATAGCCACAATAATCCAACTTAGATACAGATAATAAGTTGCGAGAAAACAAAGGTACATATAATGTATCATACAAATTGACAACATTGTCAGATCCTAATACAAGTCGATATGTACCGACTCCTTCCACTGGCACTTTGTCTTTATTGCTCATAATTATATATCTTTCACTTGGTCGACTTTGGCTTGTGGTTTGGATCGTAAGAAATCCCTGTAAGTTGATTGAAATATGAGTGGTAGAGCCCGAGTCAATCCACCAAGTATTATTAGGAACAACAATAAAATTTGACTCAAAAGTAACAAAAGTATGATTCATATCTTTCTTTTCGAACCAAGCCTTTCTTTTCATACAATCCTTCTGAAAGTGACCCATCTTACGACAAAAATGGCACTTTAATTTATTCCCTTCTTTCTTAAAACTTGCATTAGAAGACACCTGAAGGACTTTGCCTTTCTTCTTAGTCTTAGCTTTCCCAAGTTTAGCATTAGAACCCGACCCAGCTTCTAGTTTTGAAATATGAACAGTGTTGGGTTTCATTTCCTTAAGCCTTGCCTCTTCTTGAACAAGTTTATTAGTCAATTCATTTATGTTCCATTTCTTTTTTTTGAGCATTATAATTAATTTGAAACGGACTATAAACATCATTCGGCAAAGAGTTCAAAATAAATTGAACTACAAATCCTTCATCAATTGTCATTCCCAAACTCTTAAGTTTTGCGGAGAGAGATGTCAATTTTGTGATATGTGCATGCATTGTGCAACTACCATCATACTTCATAGTGGTAAGTTTTTCCATAAGTGCACCAACTGTTGGGTCATGAATGGTTCAAATCTGTTAATTAGCTTAAGTTGCGAAAAGACCGTAAAACAAAAATTTTACTTCTAACTTAAGGCAAGGATTAAACGAGGTATGTCAGATAAACTACCGAGAGTATTCACCTCTCGTTTATCTTTGGCATCAAAACCCGATTTAATCCTTTTACAGATCTACTCCATAGTTGATTTCTAAAGTTTTAATCTACTTACATATTAAATAGATTAATATAACATTTATACCTTGATCCAAATTCCAATTGGATTGCAGCAAACTCGAAAGATCGAATCTGAGAAACTTCTCTCTTCGGAGTATCAGACGTCTGATACCTCTATTGGTTATCCACAAGGACTGACCAGAGAGCGGTTTATCTTCTGCCAAAAATACCATAAACCGTGAAATTCTACAAAAGAACTATTCATCGAGATAAGGACAAAATAAATATATTACGAATCACAGTTATTATTAAAGAAATATCACAACTTTCGCAAATATATATTTTTCGAATCCCGTAAATAACCATAACCGAGATAGAGAGAAAAATATATTTATCGATTCGATCCTGAGTTAACAGATACGAGTTGAATGAAATTGTGTTTTTCTCTTTACACCCGCCCCTCTATTTATAGTAGAATTAAGCAGGTCGGCCGATTATCGAAATATCCTTGATTTTTGGCATATTTACAATTTTGTCATTAGGCTTGTCGACAAGGGGAAAGAAATATCAAAATTCCTTTTGATATTTCTATCATGCCGACGTCCCTCTCATGTGCCACATCATTTTTTATTTTTTTATTTTTCGTTAAGATTTTAATTTTTAATTAAGGTTTTAATTTGATAATGATTATCATCGCAAATTCAAAATGATAATTAATATTTCAAATCTAAATTAAATATATATATATATATATATATATATATATATATATATATATATATATATATATAATTGTTCTCAACAATTATATTTCTCAGGGTTCGGTATCGGTTTGGTTTTTGGAACGATTTTATACAACGCATCGAATACGCTTGTAAATTATTCGTTGTTTCTGCTTGTCATCTTATATGACATTTATAATTTAATTATATCACATATAATTAATTATAACCATCTTAATATTAATTATAATCAAATTATAATTAATCAGTAAGATTCTCTGATTAGCTCCTATACGGTGTGACCCAATAGGATCTGTGTTATGTTGGTAAATAGAATTAAAACCATTTTAACTTCTATAATCATAGGAGGCATCTGACATCTGCACTATGACCATCCAATTACACAGATGATGTTGTACTATACAATACCACGATCCACTAAACTATTTTAGTCGTGTTAATTCTTTTGTCTCACAGTATCAGATCAGTTTCAAGGTAGGTGTGTGTCATCCTTGCAAACTTATTTCTCGATCTTTAGCAGATTTATCAAATATAATTACTCTTGTAATAATACTGCATGTAGATAATCCTACTCTATCAAGGGGGGCTCAGTGATACTATAACTCGTATAGAGATACGAGGAACAATAGTACTTTTGGTAAATCATTACTACCTCAGCTAAGCTACCCAAAAGCTACCGTTATGACTGCGTTTTACCGACAATGTTAGATAAAAATCACACATACACATCTTTTAGTAGGAAAGATGAAAACCTCATACTTTAGAACTTAACACTGAATAAAAACATTAATGACACATACACAATTCCATCTAATATTTCAATCCAGGTCTGTCAAATACCATGTTCCTGGAACATGTATTTATGTGATTAAAATGACATCTCATATCTATGGTCTGTAAAACTTAACCATATTTTAATCCACATTAACCTTGTAACGGTAAATTAGTGTTCCTACTAATTACCTTGGTTAGAGACTTGTAAGAGTACATATCATCTGTATTATGGAGTTTCACAATTCTAATTATTGACTCTAGTCGGATAAAGTAATGATCCATAAATTCAATAATACTCAAGGCAACAAAATGACAATTTATTAATCACTCAATTCATGAACAAAGCTTTATGATAATTTATTGTATTATTGACTTCTAGATTATTACAAACTAACAATCTCCTACTTAAGTTAGAAGCCAATCATCGTAGGCTCTAGTTACACAAATCTCTAATTTAAAAAAAATCTCATAGATCTAAAGAAATCCTCATAGCCAATCTCCTATGTGTCTCAGACCTATAGAAGTTGTGTGCAACTGTTGCTTGGCTTGAAGAAGAGGTCTCGTGAGTGGATCAGCTGTGCTGTTGACTGTGTCAACTCTACATATGTTTACATCACATTTATTTACGATTTCTCGTATCTGGTGATAACGTCGCAGAACACGTATCCGGACTGTGATCTCGATTCATCTCGTTTAGTTTGAAAACTTGTATTAGTGTATCCATTTATTACGAGCTCGGGTGTCACCACCATAGACGAGAAACAAATCCTTAGTTCTTCTTAAGTACTTAAGGATATTATTTGCAGCATTCAGGTGCTTCATGCCTGTATTAGCCTAATATCTACTCGTCACACTCAAAGCATTCGAGACATCAGGGCGAGTGCACAACATGGCGTACATGATAGAGCCTATAGCCGAAGCCTATGGCACTCTACTCATTATGCTTCGCTCATCAGTTGTCAAAGAACACCGAGTCTTTCTAAGCTGCGCACCATGATTCATCGGCAGGAATCCTTTCTTAGAATCTTGCATGATAAATCAATTTAGCACTTTGTCAATGTACGTGCTTTGACTTAATCCTGTAAGTCTTTTCGATCTATCACGATAGATCTTTATGCCTTGTATATAGACAACCTCGCCTAAGTCCTTCATCGAGAAAACTTTCTTTAATGAAGACTTAGCTTGTTGCAACATACTAATATCATTTTCTATTAAGAGTATGTCATCTACATACAAAATTAAAAAGGGAATGATTCTCCCACCAGTCTTCCTATATACACATGGTTCTTCTTCGCATCTGACGAAGTCAAACTTTTTGACTTCTTCGTCCGAATTCCAACTCCGTGATGCTTGCTTCAATCCATAAATAGATTTAAGAAGCTTGCATACCTTCTCAGCATTCTTTAGATCCTCAAAACCCTCAGGCTGTGTCATGTACACATTCTCTTTTAAATTTCCATTTAAGAAGGCAGTTTTGACATTCATTTGCCATATTTCATAATCATAAAATGTACCAATTGCTAAGAGTATCCGAATTGACTTAAACATAGCTACGGACGAAAAAGTTTTATCATAATCAACTCCTTGAATTTGTTTGAAACCTTTCACTACCAGCCGTGCTTTGTATATAGTTATTACCAACCATGTCTATTTTTCTTTTAAAAATCCACATGTTAGCTATAGGTTTTACCCCATCAAATGGCACAACTAGGTTCCATACCGTGTTGTCATACATGGACTGTATTTAAGATCTCATGGCCTCCAGCCATTTATCAGAGTCAGGCCTATCCATTGCTTCCGCATAGGTCATAAGATCTTCAGTATCAAATGCTGAGACCTCGTGCAGTCCCAAGTACCTCTCGGGTGTATGGACTGTCCTTGTAGACTTACATAGCACTTGACCTTCGGGCTGTTGAACTTGATCTACAACTATTTGCGGATCTAGTTCTACTTCAACTTGCGTCGAAGTACTTGAGCTCGGGACTAGAACCTCCTCCACAACTACTTGTGGATTTGATTCTTCTAGATGCTCTTCAGCCGAAATATCAAGTGGTGGGTTAATTTGATCTGGTTCAGATATTGTATTGTGTGATGTATCTTGAATTTCTTCAAGTATTACATTACTCCCACTACTTCCTTTTTGTGAGAAACTGTTTCTCAAAAAATACACCAACACAAGCAACAACTATTTCATTCTCGGACTGATGATAGAAGTAATATCCTTTCGTTTTCTTAGAATACCCTACGAAAAAGCATTTGTCAGACTTGGGATCAAGTTTGCCAGATGTCGGACGTTTGACAAATACTTCGCAATCCCATATTTTAAGATAAGACATATTTGAGATTTTTCCAAACCATAACTCATATGGAGTCTTTTCAACTAACTTAGACGGAACCATGTTTATTGTTCGTGCGACAGTTTCTAGTGCATGCCTCCAAAATGGTTTTTGGAAGAGTGGCGTTACTCATCATGGATTGAACCATGTCTAACAAAGTTTGATTCCTTCTCTCAGAAACACCATTCCATTGTGGTGTCCCCGAAGGCGTGAGTTGTGAAACTATCCCACATTCTTTTAAGTACGTAATAAACTCAAAACTCAAGTACTCGCCTTCACGATCATATCGTAAGGCCTTAATACTCTTGTTTAATTGATTTTCTACTTCAACCTTGAATTCCTTGAACTTTTCAAAGGATTCAGACTTATGTCTCATCAAGTAGACATAACCATATCTACTGTAATCATCAGTAAACATGATAAAGTAAGAATAATCATTTCTTGTACAAGTCCTAGTAAGTCACTTGCCCTTTCGTCCTTTTTGGAGAAAGGCGTTTCGATCATTTTTTCACGTAAGCAAGATTCGCATGTGTTAATTGATTCAAGATCAAAATTTTCAAGAAGTCCATCTTTATGCAACTTCTTGATGCGTTTCTCGTTTATATGACCAAGGCGACAATGCCACATGTAAGTCGTGCTTTCATGAGACGCTTTGAGTCGTTCGTTAGTTATGTTGAACACGGGTTTTTCCATTTCCAATATATACAGACCATTCATCATACAAGAGGATCCATAATATAATTCATTTTTATATATTGAACAACTATTGTTCTTTATAACAAAAGAGAACTCATTCGTCTCTGAACATGAGACCGAAATGATGTTCTTGGAA
Source organism: Eleocharis quinqueflora (assembly GCA_964058865.1). Classification (NCBI taxonomy): domain Eukaryota; kingdom Viridiplantae; phylum Streptophyta; class Magnoliopsida; order Poales; family Cyperaceae; genus Eleocharis; species Eleocharis quinqueflora. The sequence continues at coordinate 176,119 of CAXKVX010000407.1, forward strand.
ATGCTAGGAATAAAATAAACATTTTCAAGTTCCATTACAAGTCCGCTAGGCAAATACAACTCTATACTTCCAACTGTTAAGGCTGCAACCTTTGCTCCGTTTCCAACTTGGAGTTGTACTTCTTTGTTACGTAACTTCCTTCTATTCTTTAGTGCCTGCATATCCGAACAGATATGAGCACATGACCCAGTATCTAATACCCAATCACTAATAGAGGTAGTAACGTTAACTTCAACAACAAACAAACCAGAGGATGAAGGTTTGGAACTATTTTCAGACTTCAAGTCCGCCAGATACTATGGGCAGTTTCTTTTCAAATGATCATTTACTTTACAGTAATCGCAGTCAGAGGCAACATAAACCTTTACCTTGGGAGGATTTGATTTAGCAATGTGTTTTCCTTTGCCCTTGTACTTAGAAGTCACTTTCTTTGAGGCCTTTTTTATCATCCTCTCACCAGCTCGAATCATGAGGACAGGAGAACTCTTCTTCATGTCATCATCTGTAATCCTGAGCATCCCTTGCAGCTCTTGCAGACTCTTGTCCATCCCCAGCTTGTAGAAATTCATGATTAACCATGAAAAGCTGGGAGGGAGTGAGTACAAGATAACGTTCGTAGCAAACTCTTTGCTCAACGGGGCATTTAGCTTCTCCAGCTGCTCAACATCGCTCGTCATACAGAGCATGTGAATGCCGACAAAGCCGCTTTCAGTCAACTTTTGACTTAATAGGGATTGGGTCACTTTAAATCTCTCATAGGTCTTGGTGTTCTTGAATCGGCGCTGCAATTCAGGACCCATAGTACCTAAAAGGAGACTTTGTATATCAAGCTCATCAACCATGTGCTTGGTGTACAGAGCGACCTCATCTGCTTTGCCATCCTTAGACTCAGCAGAGACCGGTAAGTTTAAGACATATTCTTTCTTCTCTAGCCTTAATTCAATAGACAATTCTTTAGCCATATTTCTACAATGTTAAAAGTAAAGATTTTAGTTTTGTTCATGTAATGTTTTATTCAAATAATAAAACTCTCACTGCAAATTTGTTCTATTCTCTTTTACAGTAGGACCAAGATCCCTATTTTCACCAATATACAAGCTAGCTATTACGCATAACTCGGCTATTAGTTATTTTAGGTAAGCAATCTTGCTAATCACACCTTGCTTTGTGATTCTTGGTTTCGCTAAAACATCACGTGTTTTTAACGAAGACTTTGTCCCAAGCCCAAAACTTTTTTGGAAATCATTGGTAAGTAACATCACTCTATTTGGTTTGTTATGTCTTACATAACTCTTGACCACCAAAGGTAAAAGGCGATGCCTACTGAGTAGAGAACCATCAATCAATGAACAATAGTGTGAGAAGGATAGAGTAGGAAGGACATACTACTTAATTCGTGTGGGTTTGTGTTTATTCTTAACAATGCAAGCATTCTTTAAAAGAGGTTTGTCGGATAAACAACCGAGGATATCCACCTCCAGTTTATCTTTGTACATCAGAACCTCTTTCACAAGCTTACGTTTGTTTTTATGTTTAACTATGTAAGCATTCTTTAAAAGAGGTATGTCAGTAAACAACCGAGGGTATCCACCTCTAGTTTATCTCTGGCATCAGAACCTCTTTCACAAGCTTACGTTTGTTAATATGCTTAACGATGCAAGCATTCTTTAAAAGAGGTATGTTAGATAAACAACCGAGGGTATCCACCTCTAGTTTATCTCTGGCATCAGAAGCTCTTTCACAAGCTTACGTTTGTTAATATGCTTAACGATGCAAGCATTCTTTAAAAGAGGTATGTCAGATAAACAACCGAGTGTATCCACCTCCAGTTTATCTTTGGCATTAGAACCTCTTTCACAAATTTACGTTTGTAAGTTGTCAGTTCTTTAAACTAACTGTAAGACATTCTTACGGATACGTGAAAGTCGTATGCTAGAAAGATTACCGTGAGTTCCTTCACAAATCTATCTTTGACATCATGCTCTTTCACGTTTCCTTGAAAATGATAAATCTTATTTATACATTTAATATCCTTTTAGTAAATCTCAATTTACATATATACTGGATCTTGATCCGGTATATCATTTATCAGTTTCTAATTCTTTATTTTACAGCAATGCTCAGTTCTCATTTATACTGTTAAAAAGCACATAAACAATTTATATGGTTTTTGCAAACATATATTCTTTCCGATTCATAAAGCAATTTGGTAATGTGACAAAGTTCCCATTTGGGCCTGATGTCATATTATGGAAAGGAGATCACAGGAAAGATCAAGGTCACTGGGGACCACTTTAAATCTAATCTTTCCTAGACAAAATCTTCTTTCTTATCGTACGCGCAACAACTCTTACTTTAGATACTTCATTGCTTCATCACACTCTTCGATTAACTTTACTTATCCAAAGGTTTTCGAAAGACGAACGAGTTACATTTTGCCATTTCAAAACATTTGAGTAATTTGGTAACGTGACAAAGTCCCTGTTTGGGCCTGCTGATCAGGACATGTAAAAGAGGTTAGTCGAAAGAGTCCTAAGACACCTCTCATGACTTAATCTTTATCTTTTACGGGTGGAGATTAACAACTCTTACTTTGGATTCTATTGCTTCATCACATTCTTAGATATACTCAAACGCGGTTGAAAGTGTTTTAAAATGAAAACTTTAATCTGATTTAACTTTCTCAGTCGGTAAAACCGAACCAAGAAAATCTCATTTCTAATCAGTTTTGGACTTAAGCTGCAAATCTAAGAATTAAACCGATATGCGGTATATGCACCTTATTTGCGTAAGTTATAACTTTTAGAAAATCAATTAGTGGGAGAGCCTGGTGCTCTGATACCACTGTTGGGTCACGAACGGTTAAAACTTGTTAATTAGCTTAAGTTGCAGAAATACCATAAAACAAAAATTTTACTTCTAACTTAAGCCAAGGATTAAACGAGGTATGTCAGATAAACTACCGAGGGTGTCCACCTCCCGTTTATCTTTGGCACAAAACCCGATTTAATCCTTATACATATCTACTCCATAATTGATTTCTAAAACTTTAATCTACTTACAAATTAAATAGATTAATATAACATTTATACCTTGATCCAAATTCGAATTAAATTGCAGCAGACTCGGAAGACCGAATCTGAGAAGCTCCTCTCTTCGGAGTATCAGACGTCTAATACCTCTATCGGTAATCCACCAGGACGACCAAAGAGCGGTTTATTTCTTCTGCCAGAAATATCGTAAACCGCGAAATTCTGCAAAAACACTATTCACCAAGATAAGGACCAAATAAATATATTCATGACTCGCAGTTATTCAAATATGAAATATCGCTCATTTTGCAAAAATACTATTTTCCGAATCCAGTAAATAACCGTAATCGATATAGAGAGAAAATATATTTATCGTTTCAATCCTGAGTTAACAGATAAGAATCGAATGAAATTTTGTTTTTCTCTTTACCCCCGCCCCTCTATTTATAGTAGAATTAAGCAGGTTTGACGATTATCGAAATACCATTGATTTTTGGCATATTTACAATTTTGCCATTAAGCATGTCGGCAAGGGGAAAGAAATATCAAAATCCCATTTGATATTTCTATCATGCCGACATCCCTCTCATGTGCCAAATCATTTTTTATTTTTTATTTTTAATTAAGATTTTAATTTTTAAGTAAGGTTTTAATTTATAATGATTATCATCGCAAATTCAAAATAATAATTAATATTTAAAATTTAAATTAAATATATATATAATTGTTCTCAACAATTATATTTCTCAGGGTTCGATATCGGTTTGGTATCGGTACGCTTGTAAATTAATCGTTGGTTCTGCTTGTCTTCTTATAAGACATTTATAATTTAATTATATCACATATAATTAATTATAACCATCTTAATATTAATTATAATCAAATTATAATTAATCAGTAAGATTCTCTAATTAGCTCCTATATGGTGTGATCCAATAGGATCTGTGTTATGTTGGTAAATAGAATTAAAATCATTTTAACTTCTATAATCATAGGAGACATCTGACATTTGCACTATGACCATCCAATTACACAGATGATGTTGTACTATACAATACCATTATCCACTGAACTTTTTAGTCGTGTTAATTCTTTTGTCTCTCAGTATCAGATTAGTTTCAAGACAGGTGTGTGTCATCCTTGCAAACTTATTTCTCGATCATGAGCAGATTTATCAAATATAATTACTATTGTAATCATACTGCATGCAGACAATCCTACTCTATCAAGGGGCCCAGTGATATTGTAACTCGTGTAGAGATACGAGGGACAATAGTACTTTTGGTAAACCATCACTACCTCAGCTAACCTCTGTATACCGAAAAGCTACCGTTATGATTGCGTTTTACTGATAGCGTTAGATAACAATCACACATACACATCTCTTAGTAGGAAAGATGAATACCTCATACTTTAGAACTTAACACTGAATGAAAACATTAATGAAACATACACAATTCTATTTAATATTTCATTCGAGGTGTATCAAATACCATGTTCCTGGATCATGTATTTATGTGATTAAAATGACATCTCATGTCTATGGTCTGTAAAACTTAACCATCTTTTAATTCACATTCTAACCTTATAACAGTAAATTATTGTTCCTACTAATTACCTTGGTTAGAGACTTTTAAGAGTATATATCATATGTATTATGGAGTTTCACAATTCTAGTTATTAACTCTAGTTAGATAAAAGAATGATCCATAAATTCAATAATACTCAAGGCAAAAAAATGACAATTTATTAATCACTCAATTCATCGAACAAAATTTTATGATAATTTATCGTATTATTGACTTCTAGATTATTACAAACTAACACTAGCAAGTGACTTATCAGTTGTTTGTGATCGTTCCTTGATGTTTGCTAGAAACTCTTGAGCGTTATCCGTATCCGGAAGAGCAACCTTAATGTTTCCATCAATCGTCATTCGCAAAAACATAAGGCATAATCTGTTAGAACGTTCCCAATCTGCCATAAGTGTCTTATCTTCCTCGCTGCTTTTATCAGTTAGAGGATTTGGCTTGTCAAGTAACAATGCCATGTCCAAATTCTGTGCACCTAAGTGAAATTGGACTTGCTCATTCCATTCAGCAAAGTTAAGACCATTAAAGACTGTCACAGATGATGCATGCGATTGCAACATAGGTACATCAACTATAATTTAAAAAAAAGAAAAATAAGAAAATAAAATTTAGAAGATCATATGAGAAGAGACATAATGCAATAATATCATATTTTCGAGCAATAACTTAAATAATATATTCTAATTATCCTTTGAGACTGATTAAGTTATATTAAACATAATATTTTACTAGAAAATAAATACTTTAATATGATAATTTTATTGTTGCAATACATGTTGTTGCCTTTGGGTAACCAACAATTGAGGAATAACGTAAATTATCAATTTAATTGTGTAAACTATGAGATCATAATTAACCTTTGGACAATTCATAAAATCTCATAGTCTACTAATTAATTAATTATTAAATTTAGTATATGACAGATCTTAATATCATATAATCTTAATAAATGATCAATAAATTTTTTTTATTGTTGACTTTGATTTCCTTAGGATAAGTACAATTTAGTGTCTAGCAATATCGTTATAATTCAAAGTTATTGCAAATTTTAATAAAAAAACTATTTAACATAATAATTTTTTTTTTTTGTGAATTTGCATATACTTCTAGTTGGCTAGTTCTAACGGGCCAGTTTCCTTGGGGGTATTTGTCACATCCGATCATATTTAAAAATAACACATTATGACATAAATATCCGTAGACATTATTTAAAATTTCGATATCACATTTAAGTAGACGTTATCGTGCTCAACTACTTACATACAATCATTATTATAAGTACTACTAATCATATTTAAAATTTCGATATCGGAATTAAAATTACTAAAAGAACATTAAAAATATTAGAAATCAAAATCTCCACGTGTAAATCAATCAAGAGATTGTGTACCTCTTGTCATATCTAGCTATAGAAGAATACTTGAATTGTTCTTCGCGAACCGTCAGAAGAACCACAAAGTGATTTCTCTCATCTTTATCTTTCTAAGTTGACAACTTATTTTTTATGAAAAATTGATGAAGAGAGGATCAATCTTATATTAGAATCCACATATTTATAATTACCTATCATTAAAGCAATACTAACAGAGGAGATGTATTTAAAACAGATGAAACGTCAGCTGTCATGCGCTGGATACATCATACATGCACCATCTGCGCCTCTTGACCAAACATTATCATGCGCTGCTTATTGGATACATGCATCATAAATTAATTAAAGAAATATGCTAATGTATTGCACCTTTTAATTAGATGCATTGAATCAAAATGTGATCTGTTACCAAACTAAAAGGTGCGCCTATATAAAACCAATTTATATGTGTCTCTTATATGCACCTCTTGAAAGCAAATCAAATGCATTGAATTTATCAGGTGCTCCTATCGCACCTTCTCTCTTAACAAAAAAAGATGAATTGAATCTTTTAATTAAGTCCATTAGAGCAGCTCAATTAAAACACCCCATTAATTTTATATTGGGCTACATAATATTCTTACATTGGATGTACTTAGTGTCACGTGCGACTCTTTTGTTTTTTTTTTTTCGAAAATAAAAAAGAAAGAAAAAATAAAAAAAACAATGCAGAGATCATTTCGGTTGTTTCTGTGCTAATATGGCTTTAGAGTAACAAGTACCATTCGATAGAATGTCATGTGGCTCTAGGAAAGCAATTAATCGCTATAGACTGCATCCACAGTGACTCTAGCAAATAATGTACTCTAGCAAACTTCTCTCTTTAATTTGTGGCCGATCTTTAGTGTGAATTATTCTAGTTAAAGATATGAATCCATGCTAGCTAAATATATTAATTGATTTTATTTTGTTCAGCAAAAAGCTAAAAGCCTCCATTTCATGCACGATGCAGCTAATTTTAGATTGATTTCGTTTATTCACTGAAATATCTAGCATCTTAAGTAATTATCTAAAAAGACTTAATCAAAGAAATATCGCTTTATTAAGATGAATAAAATGTATTGTTATTTTGACAACTTATTAATTTTTTGTTATTTCATGGGATAAAAAACTAAAATTGTAGTATTATATATTAATTGATTTTTCATTATATATGTGCATATAATACGACACCAGTATTGTATTGAGGGGGAGCTATTTTTGTTAATGTGATTAATCATCTAATTGCTCTTAAATCTTAAACATTCATTTTTTTCGGGAGCTACTCTAAAATTGATTTACATTTGTCTTTTGATATATTCATAAAAAGGGGAGTAAAATAATGTGCAATATTCTATAAAATTAAAAAATTCAAATATGCACATATACTTGTAATTTTGCAAATCGACAAAAGGTGAATTTTGTTGTATCAAACAAATTTTTTTTGTATTTGTCGATATGCAAAATAAACTTGAATTTTACATGGCTTTCTATTTTGAGAACTTTTGCAGGAATTTAATTGCAAAACTAAGGATGCAAAAGATGAATGAGCAAAAGAGTCAAGAACAAGCATCAAGACATATCTTAGTTAAATTCATTATTTGCTTGATTAATTTAGAAATCCGGGCTTGAGTAAATTGTGCAAAAACCAACAAAAAAACCACAGAAACAGTCCCAACTATTGTGTAATGGTTTCCAAACGTTATAAGGATTTGTTGGACAAATAAAGTCCTCGAAAAGCCAAAACTACAAACTCTTCTCAGCTCCAACCGTTGTGTAACGGTTCCCAACGGTCCCAACAATTGGACCAATCCTAAATAACGTAATTTTTCCAAGTCCCTGACTAACTCAGACACAATCGTTGTGTAACGATTGTCAAACCGTCACAATGGTTGAGTCCTTAAAGGGCCAATTTCAAACTGTCTAACTCTTTAGATTGCATCGTCAATAGTTATGACTGTTTCTGAATCTCCACAACAATTCATGACGACTGTAGTTTTTGCTCTAATTTTTCCAGCTCTATAAAAGACTGCTCCTTCAAACTTTCTCTCTCTAGCCTCTTACTAAATCAAAACGTTATAGCAGCCGCCAAAACTCCATTGAAAGTAAAAACCTTGTGAGATTTAGGAGATTATTTCTATCATGCTTGTGTGTTATTTTGTGTCACTTTACGAGTCTAGTCTCTATCCTTTGTGTGTAAAGAGCTAGATGTCGATCATTTGTAAATACTCTTTGAGTTATAGGAGCAGACCGATCTTGTTACCGCAAAGGAGGAGGATCAGGACCTGAAGACGTAGATTAGGCGGAAGGTTGCTCGAATTCCGTCAACATATCGCACACCTCTTTTGTTTCATCTTTCTAAACTATTCTTTATTATTATTAAAATTTATATTTAATTGTTTGAGTAGATTTAAGTTGTTAGAATCGCTTTTATTGTTTGATTGAGAAATTTACATTTTAGTCCATATCTTGTTTAGAAATTATTCTTAGTGTTTAAATAGACCCCTAGGTTATCATCACTCACACGATACTTCACATTCGTATCTCCATTTTTGAAATTCAAACGATAAACACAATCGTTGAACTTGATCTTATATTAAAAATCTTAGCCCCTATTTTACATTTTTTAAAAGTAGTGAAAAGTTGATTAATCTGACGATTATGGACCATCCAATATTAGTGATTTTTCACCTCTTCAAAAAATAGCAAAAATATGTAAAAAAATGAAAAATTTGTTCTCTAGGAAGAGTTTAATATAGAGATCAAATATGATTTGAATTAATCGTTTGAATTTCGAAATAGAAGATACAAAAGTATCGCATGAGTGACATTTTGTGAAGTATCACAGTCTAACTCTTTATTTATACTATATTTTTGCACAAATGATATAAACAGGACGGAACCTAAGAGTGAATGCTCGTTTGATTTCAACAATTACATGGTTCCTTTGTGTCAGGATCTATGTGTCTCAATATGATATTAACGAAGAAAGACAGTGGCGGAGTGGTCTCATGTGATGTCCACTGCAGATTACAGCAAAGAGATTTGGAAGGATCCGAACCTTGTCAAAATTTTCCTATTTGACCACCACACTACATTGAAGTTGCAAAAAAAAAAAAAAAAAAAAATCAATGAGCTAGGCCCAAAGCTACTGTTGTCACTTGTCAATTTGGCATGCACTATCTACGAGTAACATTAGTAGCAAATAAACTTATTAGATTTGAAAGAATTTGATTAGAAAATAAAGAGTAATGATTTCATGATCAAATGTGGAACTCTTTTCCTCTAAATATTGATGATATAGGTAATAACTGTGAACTCTTTTCCTCTAAACATTCGTGACATTTTGTGAAGTAGCACAGTCTAACGAAATTGAAGGAATGGAACAAAAACCTAAGAGAAAAAAAAAAAGAAAAAAAATGAGGACTGAAAAAAATCAACGAGTTTGAACTCTTACAAGAAATAAAGAACTTAGAAGAAGATGAGTTAGACATGCTACAAAGTTGAAATTCCTTTTTTGATAAATTTTATGATGATGAAGAGTTATATTGGCAACAAAGAGCTAAATTGAAATGACACTTAGAAGGTAATACCAAATTTTATCATTCAGTAGCTAACTCTAAAAAAAATCGAATCTTATTTTGTCCTTAGAAATAGATAATGATATAGAATATAATCTGAAAAAATTAGAAAGACATATTACTAGTTTTCGTAGAGATCTCTTAGATAAACAAGATAACAGATTGGTACATTTGCAAGATAACTTTTGGCCTCATGAAAACATGCTTACAGCTACTCAGGCTGACAATCTTACACTACCTTTCACATATGAAGAAATTTGAAATGTAATTTTTTCTTGCCATCCAATTAAATCTTTTGGTTCATATGGACTGTCTTTTTTATTCTATCAAACATTTTGGGACTTAGTAAAGGAACATATTTTAGCTTTAGTGAATGCCTTTTATACAAACCAATTAGAAATTCCAAAATTAAACATGACATCCATCTGTTTAATTCCTAAAAAAATTGATGCAATATTGATTGAGAATTTAGACCAATTAGTCTTATTAATTGTAGTTTTAAGATTATAACTAAGCTTTTAGCAAATTGACTAGCTCTACTTATGGATTAGCTAATTGATCAATCCCAAACAACATATATCAAGGTATATACATCTTAGATAATGTAGTCTCTGCACATGAGATCTTACATAAAATTAGACTAAATAAAACCAAAAGTATTCTTTTCAAAATTGATTTTGAAAAAAACCCTTTGATAGGGTTAATTGAGATTTTTTTATTTGAAGTTCTAGCTGGAAGAGGCTTTAACACCAATGGATTAATTGGATTAAACTGATCTTCAAAGTAGTAAGACTTGTATAGATTTCAATGGATATTTAGGTGAATACTTCCTTTATAAAAGAGAAGTTAGGCAAGAAGATCCTATTTCTCCTTTCATGTTTGATTTAGTAGTTGATGCTCTCAATGTTATCTTAGCTAATGCTAGAGATATAAGCTACTTAGAAGGAATATATAACTTTGAACATATAGATAAGATATTTAATTTGTATTTTGCAGATGATATCTTCTCTGAGTTGGAGGCAATCCTACTAGGAAAAAGATGATTTTAGTACAATGGTCAACTATATGTAAGAGTAAAGATCAAGGTTGGCTAGGTGTTTTAGATCTAGATTCCATGAATAAAGCTTTATTATCTAAATGGTGGTTTAGATTACATGATTCATCAGTTAAAGGATTATGGAAAGATATTCTGCAGAGTAAATATACAAAACCAACACTACTTATTTTTCACCATTAAACAAGTTACCTCTATGCATCATGTGATGTCAACTAGTGCTAATAAAAAAATAAGCGATGTCTCAAATATTTGCTTTTGGACAGGTAAATTGAAGGGTGAATTATCAGTCTTCCTTCTTTTTTTTCCAATCTCTTCCTAGCTTGTTTTGACCCATACATTAAAGTAAATAAATCATTTTGATAATAGACTATCATTACAATTTTATAGACATATTATATGTATACTTAGGCAAGATTGGAATAATTTACAAGCTATAGTATCAGATGTTCATATAAATTCCCTTGTCAAAGATTCATAATTTGGTGGTATACATATTATTAGAGTTCAGTGGTTCTAAAAACCATAGTTTTGATATCATATGAAAAATTAAACTCTCCTTGAAGATCAAGATTTTCATGTGGTTAATTAGGTGATACAAAATGCGTTTTCTGTAAACAAGATGAATGCATCAATCACATTTTTGTAGATTGCCCATTTATTAAATCAATTTGGAAATGGATAGGTAAACATAATAACTTTGATTTTAATGGTACAGTCTTAGAAGATTTATGGATTATTGATGCTAAAATTAATCTTAAGGATGTCTTATTAGTTGAACTAATTAGAGGAGCAGTTATTTGGACAATTTGGTTAGAAGAAATAAATTGTATTTTACTAACAAAAAGCCTATTGATGTAAGAATAACAGAGATTCATATTATCTTAAACTTAATATTATGCTGCCCCAGAATGTGCATGACCTACCAAGACATATTTCAGGCACATGAACCCAGACAGTGGCAGTGCAGCAAAGGATTTAATTGGAGGGCATGACTATACTGGTGGAACCCTCGTCTGGACGAGGCCTGTGCATTGAAGCTTGTGAAACTGTTCTCTAAAAACCTTTTCTTTTGATATTCTGGTGATGATGTGGTATTTTGATAACTTGTTTGTAATAGAATATTTTGATTTAGCCGATGTAATAAAATTTTGTTTTTGTTTCCTAGGATGTAATAGATTTAGTATGATTTAGATCTGAATACTTTAGACTTAGATATATAGATAAGTAAACACTTAAGTACTTTAAAACAATCTGTTGCAGTGAAACATATAGATCTTTTAGGGAGCTTAGATATCAATATTGATACCGACTATCGATACCGATGTTAGTATGTACATTTAGTTGAGTTATTATGTACATTATTTGAGTTATTATGCAAGTTATTTTTTGTACTAAAATAGTTGTGTTTTTTATTTTTTATACTGAAATAGTTATGCATGCTCTTTGAGTTATTATGCACATTATTTTGTTAACATGCATAATAATTTTTTCAGTACAAAAATAACATGATATAACATGCATAATAACTCAACTAATGTGCATAGTAACTCAACTAGATGTGCATAATAACATGATATCGATAGTCGATATCAAATGTCCTATGTACGAAACATTATCCGAATTTTTATCCTGTTTTAGTAAAAAAAAAATGGCATGCACTAACGTATTAGACTACACTTACACGCAAACAAAATATTCCGTTCTGATCTAGTCAATTTGTCATGGCTCTTATAATTTTCATTAGTACGTTATCCTGCATTTAATTCTGGCGGACCCACATATCAGTGATACTTGTCGCTTATAATTTTCATTAGTACGTTATCCTGGAAGGCCCTTATACCAGAGGATAAGATGAATTCGAACCATTGGTTGATACTTGTCGCTTATTTAGATAGGTCTCTTTTTTAAATAATTATTATTTCTCTACGAGGGATGATCGTTAACTGCCAATTTTGCATAATTCTAACTCTCATTCACTGAAAAAAAAGAAAAAAAAGATCATGAGATCCGACGAGGGAATGAAACCTCATTTTGTGTTAGTTCCATTGGCAGCTCAAGGCCATCTAATCCCAATGGTCGACATGGCGCACCTCCTAGCCGAGCGTGGGGTGCGTGTTAGCCTGGTTACTACCCCGGCAAATGCAGCTCGGATCAAACCCATTATTGATAGGGTGCGAGAATTGAATTTGCCTATACAGTTTGTTGAACTCGCCTTTCCCGGTGTTAAGTTCGGCCTACCTGACGGGTGTGAGAGTATGGAGCTCATGCCAAAAGGATTTTTTCGGCATTTCTTCGATGCTGTTTATTCGTTAGGCGAGCCTCTCGAGCTTTTTCTGCAAGGCCTTGAGACTACTCCTGATTGCATGATCACTGACATGTCTAATGCATGGACAGGACCTGTCGCGCAAAAAATTGGCATCCCAAGGGTAATCTTTCATGGTCCATCATGCTTTTATATATCTGCTGCTCATAATTTGGAGATACACAAGGCCTACGACCGTGTGTCAAATGGTTTTGAGTCTGTCACGGTGCCCGATTTCCCAATCGATGTGGAAACAAACAAGATTCAAACACCAGGCTTCTTTAATTTTCCCGGACTCGAAGATATTCGTAAAATGGTTGTAGAACAAGAGTCGACGGCTGATGGAGTCGTGGTAAATACCTTTGATGAGTTGGAGAAGCCATTCATTGAACACTACGAGAGGGTTATAGGAAAAAGGGTTTGGATAATCGGACCGACATGTATTTCTAACAAAGAAATGAGTACTAAATCAATCAGAGGAAATCAAGATACAGTTAATCCGAACAGCGTACAAACATGGCTCGATCAAAGGGATGTCGGGTCAGTTCTTTATTCGAATTTTGGAAGTGCGGCATATTCAAACCCGATGCAACTCATTGAGATAGCGAGCGGTCTCGAAGCATCAAACAGGCCATTCATGCTAGTAATCAAGAAAAGAGAAATTGTGCCTGAGATTGAAAAATGGTTGTCAGAAGGGTTTGAAGAGAGAGTGAAGGATAGAGGACTTGTACTTACTGGTTGGGCTCCACAGATGGTTATTTTGTCACACCAAGCCATAGGAGGTTTTATGACACATTGCGGATGGAACTCAATACTGGAGGCGATCTCAATGGGCGTGCCAATGATCACTTGGCCTCAATTTGCTGATCAATTTCTAAACGAGAAACTAGTTGTGGATGTCTTGAAAATTGGAATTAGCATCGGTGTGAAAATGCCGAACCTAGGGAGCGATCTAGTATTGGTGAAAAGTAGTGATCTTGAAACCGCAGTATCGGCTCTCATGGATGGTGGTGATGAAGGTAAGGAAAGGAGAGAAAGAGCGAGAGATCTCGCGGATAAAGCTAACAAGGCAGTTGAAGAGGAAGGTTCTTCATGGAAAAATTTGGCAGATATGATTTCCTATTTTGTCAAGTATGATAAAAACAATGAAGGAAGGTAAATTTGAACATTAGTTGCCAGATGTGGAATGAAGTTGTGCAGGTTTCTAGATAATTAGTTAATTATGTACCTTTATCTTAGCATGTACATGTTATGATGTGGGAAGAAGAATTGAAAGTACGTTATGAGTCCAATGTGAGTACTCTATATCATCAAGCTCAAGCCATGAATTAAAAGTTGTTGGGTGTTGTACCTCAATTCTATCTATATTTATATGACTTTGAACCGATTATTATGTTACATACTTAGACAAGCCATGAGTAAAAAAGAAAACATACATAGACAAGACGAACGAGTGAGTACTGAACTCTATCATAAAAAAAGTTAATTGAGTTCTATTCAGAATGAAATTTCATGGCCGCCTGAGGATCTGGCTGCCAGCCTGCCATATTGATTTAAAAATTTTAAATTCGCTTTGACATTTGGTACAATTAGGACACATGTAGGCTAGGGGTCTCAACGAAACAGTTTTTGATCGTTTGATCGTTTGATCGTTTGATCGTTTCGTTTCGTGCCCGATATAACAGTCACGACACAAAATATTGGTTTCCTTCATGAACAGTAACGATCAACGAAACAATATTTTGGTTTCGTCAATCTGCTGAACGAAACGCGAAAGGAGCATGTTTCATGATCATGGTTTAATCGTTTCGTGCAACATTCTACGAGGATGCAATTTTTATTATTACAGAGAGGAAAAGGCGGAGAAATTCAAGCTGTCTACCAAACAAAATCCTAACCCTTTCTCTTCCGTCATTTTCTCTGCCGTTCGAGTCAGAATTTGCTCCTCTCTCTCTCTCGCACGCTCGACCACATATCTTTGTCTCTCGCTAACGAAGCTCAAAGCTCAAAGCTCTCTCTCTCTCTCTCTCTCTGTGGTAAGTTGAAAACTCGATATGTCTCTCTCGATCTGGTAAATCCTAGATCCATCACTCTCTTCATGTTGTTGTAGAGAAAGAAACAACAGAAAGAAAGAGAGACAAAGAAGAAAGGAAAAAGAGAGACATACAGAGAGAAGAGAGTGAGTATTTCTGGCAAGAGCGGTGACAGATCTTGCTTTTGAACAAATACAGGTAACATTATCTTATTTTATTGAAATTTGTTTCATTTTTTTGCTATGCTCGTTTGCTTACTTTTCCTTTGTTTGAAAAATGCTTTGTAGCAGTGGCACTTATTTCTGGTAACTTGTATGATGGCTGATCCTAACAGAGCCAGGCAGGACACATAAGAACTTGATCTCTCTGACGATGAGTATGCCTATATAACCTTTATCTTGCTTTATTTGCTTGATTGTTGGCTGATCCTAGTTTAGTACAAATGAAATTGTGAAATGCTTGCTTGTTTAGTACATATGAAATGCCAGTTTGTGACATGCTTGCCTATTTAGCATGGGTCCAGGATTAGGGTTCGAAACAGTCGAGGAAATTCAAAGAATAGAACTTGATGCTGCAGCTGGTGATAATAGACCAGCTGCTGTGCCACCCTGTAGAAGAAGGAAAGTAAAGGATGCCTTGACCTCTGATGTGTGGAAACACTTCAAAAGGGGTCCTACCCAAAAGGATGGCGGTTACCTTGCTACATGCAATTACTGTGGCAAGGAGTATCCCATGGGTAAGCAAAGGAGTACTAGCTCCTTGAAGCATCATAATGTTAAAGGGTGCAAGCTGATTCCAAAGTCCAAAAGGCACAAACCTGATGCCCTTCAAAGATTGCTGGCTGCTTGCACAAACTCAGGTTATTTTAATTAGCTATTTCATTAAATTACATGAGAGCCAAAGTGTTCATTTTATGCTTGTGCTTATGCATTTCTCTCATGTGCAATGTTAGGTCCTGCCCTGATCCTGCTGTATGGGTATTTAATCAACTCAGAAGCAGGAACAACTTAGCAAAGGTAGTCATTACACATGACTATCCATTTAATTGTACAAACCATCACTATCTGAAAGCTTTTCTAAGTGACCTGCAGCCACAATTTAAGATGGTCTCTAGAAATACAACTAGAAATGATTGCATGAATATATATCAAGAGGGGCAGTTTGCTTTGTATGAATTATTTGGCAGGATGAATTGCAGGTTTAGCTTTACATCTGACCTGTGGACTTGTAAGGGCAAGGATAGGGGGTTTATGTCCCTTACTTGTCACTTCATTGATGACAGTTGGAATTTAAAGAAAAGAGTGATTAGTTTTGTTGCATTGCCAAGTCCACACACTGGAAAAAACATAGCACATGCTATACATGAGAGGTTGGTCTTGTGAGATTTAGATAAGAAAGCTTTTAGCCTTGTACTTGATAACAGTACTGCCAATGATGCTTGCATTAATGAACTGTTGAGTACCACCTCTATTAAAAATGACCGGTTGGTCTTGTGGAATTTAGATAAGAAAGCTTTTAGCCTTGTACTTGATAACAGTACTGCCAATGATGCTTGCATTAATGAACTGTTGAGTACCGCCTCTATTAAAAATGACCTTCCAGTCAATGGTGAAATCTTCCATCAGAGATGTGCTTGCCACATCTTAAATTTAATTGTACAAGATGGGCTGACAGTCATGAGTGATGAGAAAGAATGTTCGCAAAACGATGAAGTACATTCGTCATTCGCAAGGTAGAATGGAAAAGTCCAGACTTGCAGCAACTCAGGTATATTTCTTAGACTTTATTTTGTAATTTGAATGTAATTAGAAATAATGATAATAATTAATTGCTTGCTTTGTTGTATTTTCAGGCTTCTGCTCCAAAGAAGAATTCGACTTTGGATGTGCCGACAAGGTGGAACTCCACATTTCTGATGTTGGAGTTAGCCTTGGAACTCAAAGAGGCTATCCAAAGGTATGCCTCACTCGATAGGAAGTATACCTTTAGCCCGTCAAAAGAAGAATGTGAAAGGGTTCAGGCACTTGTGGAGTGCTTGAAACCCTTCTATGAACATTATATGAATATTTTTTATTTTAAGAAAGATCATAAATAAAAATGATATATTTATAAAATATATTTTTCAAAATATTACAAATTTTTTTCTGAATTTTTGTGCATTTTTTATTTTTTTAACATTTTTTCGAATTTATTGAGAATTTAGAGTTTTTTTGAACATTATATGAATATTTTTTATTTTAAGAAATATCATAAATAAAAATGATATAATTATAAAATATATTTTTCAAAATATTACAAATTTTTTTCTGAATTTTTTATTTTTTTAATATTTTTCGAATTTATTGAAAATTTAGAGTTTTTTGAACATTATATGAATATTTTTTATTTTAAGAAATATCATAAATAAAAATGATATAATTATAAAATATATTTTTTAAAATATTACAAATTTTTTTCTGAATTTTCGTTCATTTTTTTTAATTTTTTGGGATTTTTTCGGATTTTTTAGAGGCATTTACCATTTACAAACTTTAAAATTAAAAAAAAAAATTTGAAAATCCCGCCGGGTCGGAACCGCCCCCCACAAACCCGTGACCCGTGCCCGACCCGACCCGACCTGTGCCCGTGAGACCCGTGGGGGTCTATCACGGGTCGGGTTGCCCTTTCGGACTTTGGACCCGTGCAAACCCGACCCGTGAGACCCTTGAGACCCGGGAACCCGTGACCCGTGACCCGTGACCCGTCGGACCCTTGAACCCGTGGGGATCGACCCGTGCCCGACCCGACCCGACCCTTCGTCACAACTCTACTACTAGAGAACAAATGAAACTAAAGGAGAAGAAAGTAGGAGAGGGGCCCAAGAATAATTTGTTGAATTTATTATTGAGAAGGATAATCGATTTTAACCACGTAGGCACGTAGGACAACAAATTGCGTATCATCTGCGTTTATTCTAAAACACTTGTAGCGCATTATTGTTGGATCTTTATCATCAACTGTGAGTCTGTGACTGTGAGCGGCCTTAATTTACCCCTTAATTTATTTTTGTCTCTATTGAGAAATTTTGTTGACACGCAACTCCACTCCACTCCAGTTATTGACTAAGCAAGCTGCTCAAGGCCACAAGCAAGCTGTTGCTCATAACTAGGAGACACACAAGCAAATATGACTTCCTTTAGAGGCGAATCAACTGAACCTCATTTCATCTTAGTTCCCCTACCTGCTCAAGGCCATCTTATTCCTATGATTGACATAGGCTGCCTCCTCGCCGAGCGTGGTGTCCGTGTAAGCGTAGTAATCACACCGGCAAATTGCGACCGGATAAAACCCGTTATTGAGCGGGCAAAAGAATCAAACCTCTCAATCGAGTTTGTCGAGGTCATGTTCCCTGGTGCAAAGTTCGGTTTGCCACCGGGATGCGAAAGTCTCGAACATGTCCCGAAGTCTGAACTTTTTAGACCTTTTTTTGATGCTATCTACTCGCTCAATGAGCCATTGGAAAATTTCATCGGAAGCCTTCAACGACCACCAGATTGCATTATCAGTGATATGTGCCATGCATGGGCAGCTCCTGTTGCGCGCAAATTTAGCATACCAAGAGTAATCTTTCATGGGCCATCTTGCTTTTATATATCTGTTGATTATAACTTGGAGCATCACAAAGTATATGATAGTGTGAGTGATGAGAATGAATATGTCACCGTGCCTGATTTTCCCATCAAATTACAAGTCACCAAAGCTCAAGCTCCAGGATTCCTTAACAGCGCTAGATTTAAGGATATGCGAGATCAGTGCCTCGAAGAAGAGTTAACAGCTGATGGTGTAGTGATAAATACATTTATCGAGTTGGAGCAACCATTTGTCATGAACTATGAGAAGGTGATAGGAAAAAAAGTTTGGTCAATCGGGCCGGTTGGCCTTTACAATAAGAATGTTGAAATGCAAGTGTATCGGGGAAACAGAGAAGGAATTGATAAAAGCCATCGAGTGTTGTCTTGGCTCGATGAAAGGAATAATGCATCAGTTCTGTACATCAGTTTTGGGAGTATTGCATATGTATGTCCTCTGCAACTTCTGGAGATCGGAAGCACTTTAGAGGCTTTGAACATGCCTTTCGTATTGGTAATTAAGGAGAAAGAATTGAAACATGATGTTGAAAAATGGTTAAATGGAGGGTTTGAAGAGAGAACAAAGGATAGAGGTCTAATTATAATTGGATGGGCTCCACAAATGGTTATTTTGTCGCACCCGGCGGTCGGAGGTTTTATGACTCACTGCGGATGGAATTCGATACTAGAGGCGATATCTATGGGCGTACCGATGATCACCTGGCCTCGATTCTCAGATCAATTTGTCAATGAAAATTTGGTTGTGGATGTTCTCAAAATTGGTGTTAGTCTTGGAGTAAAAGTTCCAAACAACACTGCCGAGGATGTTGTCATGGTGAAGAGTAATGCAATCAGGAAGGCGGTGTTAGCTCTGATGGATGGAGGAGTTGAAGCAAATGAAAGAAGGGAGAGGAGCAAGGACTTGTCAGAGGAAGCAAAGAAGGCAATGGAGGAAGGAGGTTCATCCTATACTAATTTAACTGATTTCCTACGCTACTTTACACAGACTGAAGAGGTATAGCATTAGTTCATGAAAGAAAACTCATGGCCGCCTGAGATCTTACTGTCATTAATTTAAGTTTTTAATTTGCTTTAGCATTTGGGTCTAATTATGGAATTCACACTATAGATTGGACTCTAAAAGGACCTAGAATTAGGCGATCTTTGTTCTGAGATAAATGGTCTAAAATGGGTTGTTGCAAAAGAAAAAAAAGGTTCCAATGCATTTTCTGTGCCAAGTGGTATCATGATCATCAAGTTTCAAGCACATGTTAGCTTGATGTTACGATCACACATGTAACTATGTAAGTCTTATGACTACAACACACAATTAATGTTTTGAGGCTTTGAGCAGTCTGGTTATCCAGCTGCAGCTTGGAGTTGTCATTAGGTGCACAAGTTTGTGGTTTCTATCAATATCGGACCGGAAAGTATTTGACAGAAAAGCTCATGGGCCGTGATCCTTCGGCCACTATCGGCATAAGACGTGCACCAGATGAATACATTTTCACACCACACTCAATAAACTTCCAATTTTGTGGAGTATTGAAGAAACAATATATGAAGAAAATTTTTGAACAGTCGTTGCAAAATTTGTTATGTAGTTACGTTGCTTTCTAGATAATTATGTACTTATATCTCAGAAAACAGAACATACCTGTTAAGATGTGGGAATAAGAGCCCGTGTTTTTAAAATCGTACTAGATGTTGTCTCGATAAAACTTCAGGTCAATGATTCACTGATCAAGCTGACGCTCATCGGATCTCAAGTCTCAATTTCGCGACGACGAAAATAGACAAATGATTTAGTGGAAAAGAAGACATAAAGAGAAAATAACCGCTAAATAGCAAAGGAAATTCTTGGAATTCTCAAAGAAACTAATTGTATTTAAAATTTTATGCTTCATACAATGACTAGCGTCTCTTTTATATGCGACATGTGCATTAGTAAAAAAAAAAAACAATATCTAAAAATAATAATTAACAAAAAATAACTAACTAAAAATAACTGTTATAGTAATAAAATGTAGGAAATAGAAAATATTCTAGACCGCTTGGAGTCTACTTAAAGTAATCAATCAGAATCATAATTCGAATCAGTATCAGATTGATTTGTTTCCTGAATTGCGTCAGGCTCTCCGGGTTGTCGAAAGCTTGACCTCAAGCTTGTGTTTTCGCCATAGTACTTATGAAGATGTCGGACATTGAACACGTTTGAGATGTGCATGTCCTCTGGCAGCTTGACTTGGTAGGCGTTCTCTCCAAACTTCTCGAGAATCGGGTACGATCCAAACTTGCGGCGGGTGAGCTTGTTGTATTCACCTTTCGAGTAGCGATCCTTGCATAAATAGACCCATACGAATTCTCCAACTTTGAAATCTACTTGTCGGCGCCTTCTATCTACATGAGCCTTCGATTGCGAATATGTGTTGTGGCATCCTTCGGACTCTTGCTTTGGCCTTCAATTGGTAACAAGTCGAGGGGGCCTCGGGGAATATATCTTTACACCACATAGAAAGGAGCAAATCGAATGGAACGATTGACCGAACAGTTGTACTCGAACTCAATTTTCAGCAAAATTGTGTCCCATGTCTCGAATGAAGTAACTTGTTCTCGCAACATATTGGCAAGGCTTCGGTTGACTGCCTCGATTTGTCGAACCTGTGCTTTAATACCACTTGACGCTTACCGAGTCCCAAGTATCAACTCCACGAGGACAAAAAGAGACAAACGATTTAGTAAAAAGAAGACACAAAGGGAAAATAACCGCTAAGTAGCAAAGAGAATTCTTGGAATTCTTAAAGAAACTAATTGTATTCAAAACTTCATGCTTAATACAATGACTAGAGTCTCTTTTATAGGTGACATGTGTCTTGATTCCAAAGAAAATAATATCTTAAAATAATAATTAGCCAAAAATAACTAACTAAAAATAACTGCTACAGTAATAAAAGATAGGAAATAGAAAATATTCTAGACGGCTTGGAAAGCACTAAAAGTAATCAATCAGAATCAGAATCCGAATCAGTATCGGATTGATTTGTTTCGTGAATTGCATCACATACAGTCGGATCAACCGGTCGAATATTGATTTTCCAAACACTTGTATATTAATGTGATACGAAGATTGTTACAAATATCATATACGTATAATTGATATTTTATATTATTAATAAGTGCAAACTCTTAGATGCATTTTTTTTCCAAAAGAATTAAATATATACAGGAGGTCCTGCAGCTTCACACGCGTGGTTTCCAAAAAAAATTTGTTCCTATAAAATTACAGGTTATGAAGAGTCACGGACGGCCCTTTAAGCCGGTTTTTTAATGAGGAGCATAATTTATTTAACTTTTTTTGAGAAGGGAGACAATTTGCTAAATTGTCGTTTTACATCTGAACTTCGCACGTGAATCTGTGTTCACAAGTATAAGTGTAAAGTGTATAACCTCAAATCGTCTTCGATAGATCCCAAATTAACAACCCCCCAATCGCAGACCCTCTATAAGGTCGTATAGACCAAATTAACAACCAACAACAAATCAAACAATCATCTAACAAAAAATACCACAGAAAATCACACGTTTCAAGTAGTGCCTCACTAGTGATTTGACAACGTTTCTGGTCGGGCCGGATTTCTATGAGTTCAAATTTTTTTGGCCGGCCCAACCCGTTTTAGGTCCATGAGTCGACAGACCAGCGAGTTTGAGCCGGGTTCGGGACGAGTCAGTCCGTGTTGAATTGATGGATTGGATGGGTTCTTTTTTATTTTTTTTATTTTTGGATTTTTTTTATTTAATGGGTTATTTTCGGGTTGGGACGAATTTTGCACGGGTTTGGGCGGAGTTCGACGGGTTTCGGCGGATTTTGACGAGTTTCAGCGGGTTTGGGACGGGTTTTGCATGGGTTGACGGGTCGAGCCGGTCCGGACAGGATTTAGCATGATTTTTTTTCCAAAATTTTTGACCGCAATCCGTCTTTGAAAACTGTTTTTTGGACGAATTCACGCGAGTTTGCCGTCAAATCGAATCGGGCCTAATCGCAAATTTTTCGGACCGAATCGAGCCCATACAAATTTTGTCAAATCCGTATGCCTCACATAGCTCTCTCAATCAAAGAGCTAACAAAATTATTGAATTATAACAAGTTGCAATCATGCAACTGTGATCATCCCAAATGCTCCATCTTCCTCCATCTCAGTGATCACCACTTTAGATGAGCTCATGATGGTGTCATCATTTCCAACATAACTTTCTTTACCATCTAGATTTGAGCTTAGTTGTCAGGTTTCATCTTCCACCACCTAGAACCAGCTCTTCATTGTCTGTTTCAGGCCTTTAACTCAAAGACCCGACCAATACATCAGAATAGCTTTAATTTTGCAACAATATACTTAAAAGTAATTGGTTTGGAGTTATTGAAACATCAATTATTTCTTCCAACCAACGACACCAAAATAGGGCAGCAAACCTAAGAATCATTAATTATTTATCTTGATTATTCAGTTAGAGTTCCTTTGGCAAATCAATGAATAACATTAGAATAGTGATAAAAGTAGAATAGTTTTTAAAATAATGTAATTTTGAAAGAGTGGTAGAAAAGTGGTATTCTTGATTATTCAGTGTTGTTTGACACTTGTCATTTGAAATAGTTGAAGTGTTGATAATTATGATAATAATGATGAAATATTATAATACTAATAAAATAATAAAAAATAAGAATAAGAAATAATAATAATAATAACAAATAATAACAAAATAATAAAAATAATGATGAAATATCATAATACTAATAAAATAATAATAATGATGAAATATTAAAAATAATAATAATAATAACAAATAATGATAAATAATAATAATAAAATAATAATAATGATGAAATATTATAATACTAATAAAATAATAATAATATAATAAATAATAATATAATAAGAATAATAATAAAAATAAATAACAATAATATGTTTGGTTACGAACAGTTCAAAACCCGTCAGTTGGCCTAAGCTGCGGAAAAAACAAAAATTTTACTTCTAACTTAAGCCAAGGATTAAACGAGGTATGTCAGAAAAACTACCGAGAGTGTCCACCTCCCGTTTATCTACTCCATAACTGACATCAAAACCTTATTTAATCCTTATACAGATCTACTCCATAACTGAATTCTAAAACTTTAATCTACTTACAAATTAAATAGATTAATATAACATTAATACATTGATCCAAAATTTGAATTGGATCGGAGCAGACTCGGAAGGTCGAATCTGAGAAGCTCTTCTCCTCGGAGTATCAGACGTCTGATACCTCTATCGGATGTCCACCAGGACTACCAGAGAGCGGCTTCTTTCTTCTGCCAGAAATACCGTAAATCGCTATATCCCGCAAAAACACTATTCACCGAGATAAGGACTAAATAAAATATCTTTGCGACTCGCAGTTACTCAAATATAAAATACCGCTTCTTTCGCAAAAATACTATTTTATGTATCCCATAAACAACCGTATATGAGAAAGAGAGAAATTATATTTATCGATTCGATCCTGAGTTAACAGATACGTTACGATTTTCGATGTAACTTTCTCTCTCCCCATGCCCCTCTATTTATAGGAAAATGAGGAGGTTGGCCAATTATCAAAATACCCTTGAAAAATGTGAAAAGACAAAAAATGCCCCTTGGAGGTCGGTAAGGAGAAAAAAATATCCAAATTTTTTGCCATCTAATTTTCCTTGCCGACCTCTATTTAATTTTTTATTTATTTTTATTTGTTTATTTTTAATTAATATTTTAATTAATTTTCAATTAAGGTTTTAATTTGATAATGACTTTCATCCCAAATTCAAAACCATAATCAATATTTAAAATCTGAATAAAATATATATAAATATACATAAACATATAATTGTTCTCAACAATTATATTTCTTAGGATTTGGTTTTGCTTTGGTTACGGTATGATTTTATACAACGTATCGTATGCGTTTATAAATTCAACCGTAGTTTTTGCTTATCATCTTATATGACATATATAGTTTAATTATATCGCATATAATTAATTATAACCATCTTAATAATAATTATAATCTATTTTTAATTAATCATTAAGATTATCTGATTAGCTCCTATACGGTGTGACCCAATAGGATCTGTGTTATGTTGGTAAATAGAATTAAAATTATTTTAACTTCTATAATCATAGGAGGCATCTGACATCTGCACTATGACCAACCAATTACACAGATGATATTTGTACTACACAATATCACGATCCACTAAACATTTTAGTCGTCTTAATTCTTTCGTCTCACAATATCAGATTAGTTTTAAGGTAGGTGTGTCATCCTTGCAAACTTAATCTTTTCTCGATCTTGAGCAGACTTATCAAATATAATTACTCTTGTAATTATACTGCATGCTGATAATCCTACTCTATCAAGGAACCCAGTGATACTGTAACTCGTATAGAGATCTGAGGGACAATAGTACTTTCGGTAAACCATCACTACCTCAACTAAGCTATGCATACCTAAAAGCTACCGTTATGACTGCGTTTTATCGACAATGATAGATAACAATCACACATACACATCTCTTAGTAGGAAAGATGAATACCTCATACTTTAGAACTTAATACTGAATGAAAACATTAATGACATGTACACAATTCTATTTAATATTTCATTCGAGGTATGTCAAATATCATGTTCCTGGAACATGTATTTATGTGATTAAAATGACATCTCATGTCTATGATCTGTAAAACTTAACCATCTTTTAATTCACATTCTAACCTTGTAACAAAAGTTAGTGTTCCTGCTAATTACCTTGGTTAGAAACTTTTAAGAATATATCATCTATATTATGAAGTTTCACAATTCCAATTATTGATTCTAGTCAGGTAAAGGAATGATTCATAAATTCAATAATACTCAAGTTAACAAAATGATAATTTATTAATCACTCAATTCATGAGCAAAGCTTTATGATAATTTATCGTATTATTGACTTCTAGATTATTACAAACTTACAATCTCCAACTTAAGCTAGAAGCCAATCATCGTAGGCTCTAATTACACGAGTCTCTAATTTTCAAAAAATCTAATAGATCTAAAGAAAAACTCATAACCAATATCCTACATTTCTCAGACCCATAGAAGTTGTATGCAACCGGTGCTTGGCTTGAGGAAGAGGTTTCGTGAGTGGATCAGTTGTGTTGCTGGCTATGTCAACTCTACATATCTTTACATCACCTCTATTTACGATTTCTCGTATCGGGTGATAACGTCATAGAACATGCTTGGATCTCTAGTGCGATCTTGGTTCCTTGGCCTGAGTTATAGCTCCAATGTTGCCACAATAGAGGTCCACAGGTCCTTGAGCACTAGGAACCACTCCAAGTTCGCTAAGGAACTTCTTGATCTAGAATCCTTCTTTTGCTGCTTCGGATGTAGCTATGTACTCAGCTTCGGTGGTTGAGTCTGCTGTAGTCTCCTGTTTTGAGCTCTTCCAGCTCACAACCCCTCCGTTGAGTATGAACACGTATCCAGATTGTGATCTCTTGCATTAGTGTAACTATTTATCACGAGCTCGGAGTCACCACCATAGACGAGAAACATATCCTTAGTTCTTCTTAAGTACTTAAGGATATTCTTTGCAGCATTCCAGTGCTCCATGCCTGGATTAGCATGATATCTACTCGTGACATTTAAAGCGTACGAGACATCAGGGCGAGTGCATAGCATTGCGTACATGATAGAGCCTATAACTGAAGCGTATGGTACTCTAATAATTA